>JAASFT010000749.1:0-13719 GCA_023333885.1 Globisporangium parvum
AAGGGTGAATAGATGTCATTCTCTGTCGCACTCCTTCGTTCCCACTCTTGTTCTCTCGCTTGCTCCCTCGCTTGCTCTCGATTCGTCTCACGATCGACTCGGACACAACGCACAACGACGACTCTTGGTCCAAACAGACGCATCTGCACGCTCAGCTGCACCTCTCATCAACCTGAGGACATATGCTTGTGCTCCACTGCGCTTTGCTCTGCTCACTCTTGCGAGCTGTGACGACAGCGCTCCTCGCGCTCACATGCTGTCAACCGCACGAGCACTACAGCGTCGTCGGCGCTGTGGGTGTACGTGTTGCTACCGAGCCAACGCGCGCAAGGGACTGACGACGACGTGCCGATTGGTACCACATGCTCATATGTTCACATAGTTCACGTCGACGGTCTACTATCGCCAACAGAGCAGCGGCTCGATCGTTGCGCTCGACAACCGCGACCAGAGCGCCGTTGAGTTCGAGCGATCAAGCGAGTACGCGCGCTTTGTCGGCATGACGGTGCACCAGCGCACCGGAAAGCTCTACTGGAGCGACAGTCGCGCGATCAAGCGCACGAAACTCGACGACAGCACCAAGAGCGAGCTCGTCGTTGGTGCAATAGCACACGTGACGTGGTTCGGTGCGAACTTTGGGGACTCAGTGTCCAATGTGCTTGAGCTCCAGGTCAAAGGCACGACGTGTCGGAGTGTCCTGAGCTGGTCGCCGGAGCGCGTCGAGTGCCTCGTTGGACTCCCACTGCGCTACCCAACACTGTCGACACCACTGGCCGAGTCGGGCTCTATGTCCTCTCTGAGTTCTTCCAATGCAGAGCTCGTCACAGAGGACGACTGTGCCATTCGCACATCAAGTGGCGTCCTGCGCGGCGTCGCGCGCAATGCCGATGAGATGCGTGCTACCGGGTACACGTCCCCGATCGTCGATAAGCTCGACATACGCACGTCAGCTGTGCGGCCGCATGCCCTCGCAGTGACCGACAGTCCAACGAGCAGCAGCAACAAAGCTCAGGACGCGTGGCTCTACTGGTCCAACTCGGCCGACGGCACGATCTACCGCTCGAGCTTGCTCGACACGCGGCTTGACGTCGTGCTGCGCAACGTCTGGGGCGTCCGAGGACTTGCACTCAGTGGTGGCGCATTGCAAGCGAGCGACTCGACAACAACACCGACGACAACGTATCTCTACTACTCGCAAGAGTCAAAAGGCTCCGTCTCGCGCATCGTTGTGAGTGCATCATCGCCACTGCCGCAGCGCGCGCCTGAGCTCTTGCTCACGAACCTCGACTCGCCGCGTGGCCTCGCAGTCGACCGCAAGTCTCAGGCACTGTTCTTCACTGAGAAGACTGGCCGCATCTACCGCGCCGAGATGCTCGCACCAGACGCGCTTCTGGACCGAGGCAGCAGCAGCGACACTAGCAGCAGTGTCAAGACCACAGCAGCATCAGAGGACAGCAAAGTCGGACCGCTCATGAGAGCTCAGCGCGTTGTCACAGTGTCGACTATGACACGGCTCGACGGCATTGCAATTGACTCCAAGTACGCCATCGCTCCATGTCCTCTCGCCCACACTCTCACCCACACACACATCCGCTTGTACTGCCTGTCTACAGGTTCATCTACTGGTGCGAGACGAACGCCAATGTCGTCGCACGCGCACCGCTCGACTCGTTCCAGCGCGAAGTGCTCGTCGGCGGCACGCCCAACTCGCGCTTGAGGTGCGTTCGTCTCGCCCTGCTCAGTCACTCGCTCGCTCGCTCTCTACTGGGATGTACCCGAGGACTCACACAGACCTACATGGCGCCGCCCTTGGACTGCCTACACACTGCAGCTGGCCGCGGAGCATCGCACTGCGCTCGACCGACGGCGACGTCAACAGCGACACGGACGCGTTCATCTTTACCGAGTACATCGGCCGCATCGTCCAAGGCGGACGCGTCCACGCACCGACTGTCCTGATCAGCGAGCTCGCCGCATCCGCGATGGTGTACTTGGACGAACTTGTGCGATTCGCACCACTGCCTACGCGCGTGCGCGACGGCGCTCACTTGCAGCTCTTTGGACTAGAGTAAGTACATGGATCGGAGCGTCCCGAGCATCGGCACGATGCTTCCGTTCGCCGTGTGGCCGTCGTAGTAGATCGCCTCTTTGTACATCGCCTTGAACATCGTGAGCTTCTTGCGCTTCGCACTGCTGCTGCTACTGCTGCTGTTGCTGCTCATGCGGATGAGCTGGTGGAGCAAGAGCTTAACTTTCGCGACGACGTCTGTCGCTAAGACCGCCAGTGCGCCGCTGTCGCTCTCTGTCGACGCCGGGCGCTCAAACGCGTCGTACGTCGTGAGGAGCAAGAGCAGCGCGTGCTCCAAGTCTTCGAGACGCCCGCCGAGTGCGTACAAGTCTGCGAGCTCTTGGTGAATGAGCACAAACGTCTGTCCGACGTCCGCTTTGCCAAAGTACGCGAGCGCCTTGGCGTAGTGCCGCCTCGCAATCTCCATGCGCGTCTTGAGCGTCGTGCTAGTGAGTGACGGTGACGATGACGACAGCGTTGGGTCATGGCTGCTGCTGCTCTCACTGCTGCTGCTATGCGTTGCATCGCGTTGCTGCGTCTGGACGTCCTGGACGATCGAGCGTGAGTGGAATGACGCCATTTGGTAGTGCGTCGACGCCACTTGCTTCACGTCGTCGAGCTCAATGTAGAGCGACAGCGCCTTGTCGAACGTCTTGAGCACGTCGTTCTCGCGCTGCTTGCGCGCGTCGAGCGCTGCTGTCGCACTTGCGTCGCACTGACGCACGAGGTGGTCGCTCGCCATGTTCACGGCCCAGACCAAGTACGTGAGCGCGAGTTCGCCTTTGACCGTGCGATGGAGCTCGGCGTCCGCGCGGTTCGTCTTGAGCTGCTGCAGTGCGTCGCGACAGAGCTGGATCGCCGCTTCGTAGTGCGACTGTCTCGCTGACGCAGTCGGTTCGCTCTGCGCGAGGATCTTGTGCAAATGCGCGAGGTTCGCACACAGCAGCGCGACGTTGATCCCGTCTGCCAGTCGCACACAAGGCACGCGACACACAGTGTCAGCACCACTGCCGAAGCGATCAGACGGCATGTCAGGCAACGACGATCGCACCTTCGATCTCGCTGAAGATCTTGCAGCCGCGCTCGAACCAGCGAAAGGCTTCGGCGTAGTCGCGTCGACTCCCGAGGAAGAACTTGCCGAGCTCGTTGCTCGCGTTCCCGAGCTTCTTCATCAGCAGACTGCACAGACACATGCACATGGGCAGTCAATTAGTCCTGTTGGTCCACTCTGGCGTGTGAGCGTCCGCGAGCTCGCCGGCGTGACGTACAAGTAGAGCTCCGAGTCGACGCAGGGCGAGAGCGCGCGCAAGTACGCGCTGAACGACAGCGTGAGCAGCTCCTCAGCTGCTGCAGACGCACTGCTGCTGGCGGCGTTGTTGCCATCGCTGCCGAAGGTCTCGAGCCACTGCTGCCACTGCGCGGGGTCTGCGATCGCTGGCAAGAGCTCGCGCGCTTCGCCACCAATGACGCGATAGAGGCGCTGGAGAATCGGCGTCACGTCCGTTGGGAGCTGCGCCGCGATGTCGCCCACGAGCTCGAGCACGCGACACCGGAGTTCACTGCCAGTCAAGCAGATGAGGATCCCGCCGGCGTCGAGACGTGCGCCACTGATGCCGTCAAAGTCGAGACGCTCGAGCAACACGCGGATCTCGTTGTGCTTGTCGCCAGTTGTAGTGAACGGCGTCACATCCGTTGGGACCGCGCGCAGTGGCAAGAACGCAACGGCGCGCACGACTGATGCGATCGCATCGCGCCAGTTGCGACTGCGCGCGTGAACGTGGCCTAGCTGGACGCACACGGAGCTGCACTTGAGCTGCAGCCGCGAGAGCTCTTCGTCCATGAACGAGTCCATGCCTTCGTCATCGTCGCCATTGACGCCGCTGTCGTCTTGCAAGTTCGTCTCTTCAGCAGCAGTCCTAGTACGATCGCTGGCGTCTTCGTCATTGTCGTCGCCACGGTGCGGCAAAGATGACGTCGCCGCGTGGTCCAGCGGCGCCATGCACTCTTCAAACGACCGAATGCTCTCGAGCAAGTACTTGCGCGCTTGCTCGAGCGCCGCAACCATCGCGTCGAGCGGCTCTGCGGCGTCGTTCTTGCTCTCGTCCCTACTGCTGCTACTGCCACTGCCGCTCTTGACATGCTCGCACTCGCGCAAGTACGTGTCTGCGAGCTGCTCGCTCACGGACGCGCAGATCGAACTGTGCGCAGCGCCACCTGCCTGTGAGATCTCGCGCAAGAGCGTCATGCACGTACTCAAGAGCTCACGCTGGCGCTGCTGGAGCTGCTGCTGCAGTCGCGGCGCGTCGCTTGCGAGCGAGTGCACAAGGCGCGACGCTCGCGAGGCGAAGCGGTAGCAGAGCATCGCCATCATGTACTTCCACTTGAGCTGCTTGCCTTGCGACAAGACGTTCACGTCGTACAGACGGAGCGAGCTCTCGCCGGCTTTGCGGTACAGCCAGTACGTCCCGTTCGGGCGTGAGCAGTTCTCTTGGAGGAACTTGAGCAGCATCGATGCGTTGAGACTCACGTCTTGGATGTCAAAGAGCGGCCGCCCAGTGCCCGACATGTACGGGATCTGCCGCGTCTCGACGAGCTTGTAGCCGCGCACGAGCCCCTTCGAGTGCATGCAGATCGCGAGCTCTGGGATGTTGGCGATCACGTTGTCGAGGTAGTAGTCCAAGACCGTGCAGAGCGACAAGTCGGTGTCCATGTCGTGGAGCTTGAGCGACACTGCTGGGTGCTCCTTGTTGCTAAAGAGCAGCACTTGGCTCCCGAGGATCTACGTCCGTCCCAGTCGCAAAGCTGAGGGTGTCAGCCAACCGTGTTGAGCGAGAGCGAAGGAGCAAGAGCGAGGGCGACGCACCATCTTGAGGTCGTGGAACTTCCACTTGAGCACGCGCTGGAACGCCTGAGTGTACGGCGCCTCGCCGCGGCGATCTGACGACGGACTGCTGTACGGCGGCGACGCGCCGTGGCTGCCATCTGCTGGTGTAGCTGCTGCTCCTTTCTTGTGCGTGCGCTTCGCTGGCGCCGAGTGACTGCTGCTACTGCTGCTCGTCGTCTCGCCTACCGACTGCGCACTCGCTGCCACCGCCGTCCACGAAGCAGCGTCGAGAGACATCGCAGCGCCTTCAACGCTTTCGCTGCTTGTCAGCGCCGGTGCTGCTGCACTCGCGGCAGCTGCGCGCTTCTTGGCTTTCTTCAGACTCTTCTTCTTGCTGCTGCTCTTGCTCTTGGTCGTGGCCGCCACTGACGACGCTGGCTCGTGCGTCGCGATTGGCAAGAGCTGCTGTTGCTGTCCAGTGCTCGCGTCCTCACTCTCAGTCGCAGTCAGTCGCCCTTGCACCGCACTCTCGTACAGAAACTTCTCGTACAAGAGGCTCTGCGTGCGCTCGCGCGCGTGCTCGAGCGTCATGACTGTCTCCTGCGGCGCGTCGTCGTCGTCAAAGCCAGCGGGCAAGTCAGTGTCCTGGAGCTCGCCGTCGACGACCAGCGTACTCCCCACGCGGTGGACTGCGAGCGACACGCGCGCTTGCGAGTACGGCAGCTTGAAGAGCTTCTTGATGTTCTCGGCCGGTCCCATGAAGTCGACATCTTCATCGTCTGCTGCGGACGCGAGCTCAACGCGGCTCCCTCGGAGTCGCACGGACAGCTGCGGCTCCTGCGGCCGCAAGTCGCCGCCAAGTCGGAGCGCGTGCATGAACTCGCTCGACATGATCGCACTCGTCTCGGCGTCCCACGCGAGCGCCGCTGCGCTGGTCTTTGCACGCGCTGATGGCGACGAAGTGGCTGTGCTACTCACTGGGACATGCGCTCCAGTGCTCGCGGCTGTAGGCGAAGTCGCCGCCGCCGTCTGCTGCTGCTTGTACGGCAGCAGCGTCTGGTTCAAGTTCGTGTCCATCTGGAGCTTCTGGAACGGCACGATCGCGGACGATACGCTTGCGGCGCTGCTGTGGCGGTCCGCGCCACTGCGCGTTGCGTCACAGAGCACGAGCGGGAAGTCGAGCAGCTCACGCGTCGATGCGCTTGCGTCCAACGGCATTGCCCCGGATGGCGCGTGCATTGCTGCAGCTTCAGTCGAACAGGGTGCCAACGAAGGCGGAAGCGATGGCACAGACGCGTCCGCGAGCGCGACGTGCACGCGCTGCTCGCCGTCCGTCGTAGCTTCGACCCAGACCGACATGTTGCTCTCCGAGCCGACGGGACTGCGCACTGGCGACGCGGGCAAGTCAAACGACGCCAGCGCTGCGAGCTCGCTGCTCTCGAGCTCGGCGTCGAGCGCGTCAGCAGCGCCTGTCATGTGCGCAGACGCATTGCTGCTGCTCGCGGTGTTGATCGAGAGCATCGAGCGCGCAGTCGGCCGTGCGCAGAGACGTCGCTTGTCGAGATGGAGCTGCTCGTGCGCCGAGGTTGTGCAAGTCGTGTGTGTGAGCAAGATGCACTGCATAGTGAAATCAAGTGTATTTGCTCGATTCGAATCCTCCAACCGCATTGTATCGCAAATGCTGCTTGACGCTCGAATGGGATTCGAATGCCTACAACCGACCTCATTACACAGGAACGAACATGGCGCCGACCTCAGCACGAGCCGATGGACAGATGAGCAGACGGATGAACGCGAGGCGCATCGCGCGCACTCTCGTGTATAGATATATAGATCTGTGTGTGTTTGTGTCTTCTGCCGCGTGGCTCTCGAGTCGGAGCGTCGCGCGATTCCCATTGTCACGCGGCGACTCGAACGCTCTCGCGCGTCGTCGTCGTTCGCTTGTGCCCATCGTCGATCGCTAGTCGTCGTCTGCGTACAGCGACGACTTGGAGAGCAGCACGGGCATCTGGAACGGCAGCCCCGCAGCGATTTGGCTCTCGATCTCCATCGCATCGACGCGGAACTGGAGCCACCTGGTCAATCAGTCAGTCAGTGCCACGAGACACGGTCACACGAGCCGTCAGTCTTCCCATGCAGACAGACACACACACAGTCACAGAGCCACACACACAGTCACAGAGCCACACACACACATAGACAGCCAGAGAGCCACGCGAGGACGTACTCTTTCACAGCGAGCGCAGTGTACGGCAAGAGGTTCTCGGAAATCGCCTCTGCGGCGTCGTGCTTGCCAGCGAGCGACTCGAGCTTGTCGGTCACTTCTGCGACGTCCAGCTGCGAGAGCTGCTCGTCCGGCTTCTTCACCGCAGTCTCGGCCGTGGCGTTCTGCGTCAGGACTTCGATCCACTCGCGCTGGTCTTCAAACGTCGGCGCACAGAGCGTGAACTTCTGGTACCCGCTGTCGACTTGGAAGCAGTTGAAGAGCACGACGCGCGTGCCCTGCGACTGGTCCAGTTGGTTCGCGATCTCACTCACGACGCTCCCAATCACGTTGATCTCGCGCTTGATCGGTCCGTTCTCCGTGTCCGAGTACCCGAGCTTGTTGTTCTGGAGCGAGAAGAACTTCTGCTTCCACGTGTTCTTGTAGATGAAGCCCTGCTTGAGCAGCACGCCTTTCTTCTTCCACGTCGCTTTCAACGGCTGCTTGGCCCGGAGCAAGTGCCCATCTTGCGCTTGCCGGTCAATGTACTTCTTCGCTGCGGCGTAGATCGACTCGAGCAACCGGTTGAACTGGAGCTGGATGTTCGCGTCCATCTTTGGCTGCGGCTGGAGCGGGAGCTTGTTGAAATCCTCCGAGATGCTCCGGGTCTTGCGGTCCGAGAACGAACTGCTGAAGCCGTCGACGCTCTTGCGATCGCTAGACCCAGACGTCGGTGTGCTGCTGTTGCTGTTCACTCCGCGGTTGCTCGGCGACGAGATCGTGAGCGTGAGGTTCGAGCCCGAGGCGCGCGGCGACGGCGCTGGCGACGACCGCGGCGACGACCGCGGCGACGACGACGTGAAGCGCTTCGAGACGGACTCGAGCAAGTTGCTCGCGCTGTACGAGCGCGTGCGCTTCGTGTCGCCGCCTTGGTCTTCTCGACCGAGCGACGAGTTGAAGTCTGCGGCCACGGCGTCGATCTGCCGACGGCTGTGCGGCGGCGTGTTGACAAACGACGCTCCCTTTTGCGTCCAGCCGTGCGACTTCATGACGCGGAACGCAATGAGCGTGTGGTAAAAGTGCCGCACTTCGCGGTGCCAGTGGAGAAACAGGCGCGTGAACGACTGCAAGAGCTCGAACCGGAGCTTGTCGGCGTGGCGCTCGGGGAAACAATCCCAGCAGTTGTATAGGAACTCGAGCGTCGTCAAGACGACCTGCGTGTGCTCCGACTCGAGTAGGATCCGCAGTGCGGAGCAGAGGAACCGAAAGTCAAACGACGGTGGAAGCAACGAGACTTCGTCGCCAGCGGGGATCGAGTACTGGTCGTCTTGGTGAAAGTTCCAGCGGTCGTTGTTCTCGAGATGCGAGAGGCGGTACGAGCTCAGGCGCACGCGCCAGCTCCGGATCATGTACATCCAGACGCCGAGGAGCTCGACGGAGCCGATCACGGCCGTGACGTCGTGGACGCTCGTGCTGCTCAAGAGGAACTTAGTCATCGGGTTGATCAAGTTCGGGTTCGAGAGCATCGTGCACGAGAGCTTGTAGAGCGTCGGCGGGAGCCAGCCGGACTTTTGCGTCTTGAGCTCGAGGAAGAAGACCTTGAGAACCTGGACGTAGCCGGGGAGGTGGACCCACCCGATCTTCTGGTTCAGCACGGCGAGCGTATCGAGGACGTACCAGAGCCACTGGTCGACGAGCAAGATGTTGAGCGTGTTCGCTTCGCCGTTCAAGCGGCGGAAGCGCGACTTCCACGCCTCGGACGTGATCTCGTACTTGTCTTCCGCCTCCTCCTCTTGCTTCTTCAAGACTTTCTCGCCGTACTCGTCATAGACGGCTTTGTGGAACCGGCGCCAGTCCAAGTGCGCCTCCAAGCCGTCCATCGCAAAGAGATCTGCGTGCGCATTCACTTGGAACTCGGACAGGTTCGGGATGTCTTCAATGTACGAGTCGGCCCAGAGCTGGTACAGCTCGACGCCAAAGCTCGGGAGCCGGAAGCACAGCACCGAGAGCATGCGCGCGACGAAGAACATGAGGTTGTTGTTCATCACGCCGCGCACCGAGACGGTCTGGAGCACGCAGAACTTGGTCTCGACGAGCATCGCGCGGAGCTTGAGGCCAAACTCGAGGTCGCGCTTCGACACTTTGTTCGACTGCTTGAACCCGAGTGCGTTCGTCACGACGGTCGAGTCAAAGCCCAGGAGCGGCAAGTCGCTCAGCTCCGCGCGCTTCACGAGGTAGAACAGGAGCTCGTAGAAGACGTTCCGGAGTGTGTAGTGCCGCACGCGGATGTTCTCGAGCAGGAACTGCCAGAGCCGGAGCAAGATGCTCTTTGTCTCATCGAGCGCTTCAGCCGAGGCGTAGACCCACGAGAGCATCGACGCTTTGTGCGAGATCTGGAGCATCTTGAGGATCTTCGTGGCTTTCCGGACTTTGCCCTCTTTGTCGTCTTTCTGCCGCACTGACATGAGCTCCACGAGGTCCTGCATCTTCTCGAGCACGCGCTGCGCTTCGATCGGGATCACGACTTTGACCTTCCGCGGCGCTTTCTTTGACGACGCGACGCCGCCGACGATCACAGAGCTCGACGACGAAATGCCAGACTCGCTGATCACACCGCACCGGAGCTGCCGAACGTCTGGGATCTTCTTGAACAAGATCGTGCCGTAGATCACGGCGACTTGGTGGCCCTTGAGCGTCAAGCTCTGCTCGAACTTGCTCGTGACAAAGTGTTCCGAGAAGCCCAAGCCGTTGAGCGCGTGGGCCGGATCCGCGTCGAGCTTCTTCTTTATCCGCTCCTGCAGAGCGTCTTCAAAGCTCTTCTCGAGCGACAGCCACGTCTGCCCAAACAGCAGCGTGTTCCGGATCTCTTCTTCAAAGCGCGGGTCGTCGCTCGCCAGCGCTTTCTCCTTTGCGTACTTGTCCAAGAGTGTGAGGAACCCGCCGTCGGGGTCCGTTGCCATCTGTCCGCGGCCAACGCACAGTTGACGGATCTACGAACAAAGTCACGCAAGCCATGGTGATCAATCAGCGAGTCGATTCTGGGGCATTCCCAAGCAGAACAAGTTCGTCAACCAGACAGACAGACAGCGTACCTCCAACGTCAGTGTCGCCGACATGAGCTCGTCAAATGTGCTGTAGCGCGTGATCGGCGGCAAGTAGTCGGTCGCTGTGGTCCAGTGCACACCCACGGGGTCTTCTGCCACGAGCGGGTCCGAGAACGCGTCTTCGTCCGACGGTGGGAGCTGCTGCGAGTTTGGTCGCGACACGCGCGACGAGAGCACGGCGAGACGCGCGAGCGACTGGAAGCTCACTTCGTTGATCTCGGACATCACGCGCTTCTCTGCGTGCTTGAGCGAGTTGCCCATGTAAAAGTTCTCGTTCGTCCCGACGGTGCACTTGTAGCTCACGGCGAACTTCTTGAGCGGCAGCGACGCGTCTTCTTGAAAGTCGTGGCCTTCCGGACGGTCGAGTTCGTTCGCAATCGCTGGCATCATAACGCCGACGTCGCTCACAGAGATGTTCCACTCGCTGCACTGCTCCATGTAGCAGTTGAACACAATGCGGCCGTTGTCGCAGCCGATCAAGTGGTGGTCGTGGTGCACTGGGCCAGTCGCGACGGTCCAGAGATCGACTTTCGCGCACCCGATCATGGTCTTGGAGCCAAACTTGCGGTTCGTAAAGACCTTCGCGACGAGCTCTTTCTTCATGAGGTGGTTCAGCATCGCCTTGTACTCGAACGCGATGAGCAAGCCCTTGAAGTTCGGGTTCAAGTCGGCTTTCATCACCGGCGTTGTGTACGGCGCCTTCTCCTCCGGGTCGTCCCAGTAGAACTCGACAAACGGGTCGCTCTTGCCGCTGAACTTGCGGCCCTGGAGGTTCCGGCACTGGATCCCAGAGATCCGGACGCGGAAGAGACACTCGGCGTCGTGCTTCTTCTCGCCCAGCGGGTCAAAGATCGTGCGCAGGAACTTTGGACTGAGCTTCGGTGGACTCCCTTGGCTGCTCGTGCCGTACTGGTCGCCAAAGTCGAGCGTCGCCTGCGAGAGCTGGTTCCACGACTCTTGGTCGAGCGTCCGCGGCGAGCTTATCGCGCTCGTTTGGATCGTAATCGGCGCGCTCATGGCGCTCGTCTGGATCGTGATCGGCGCGCTCATGCAGTCGGTTTGTTTGGTTTATCTACGGACAGAGCGGCAAGGAGTCGGTCGCAGACCCACAGACAGAGAGATGCACAAGAGCGTGAGCGATCGATGCAGCAATCGCCCCCCTCATCGATAGACGAGAGGACAACCACGCAGGAAGACGTACGTCGTTGTGGCTGTGGATGGTTCGTTCCCGCCCGGGTCGCGGATCGAGTGCAAGAGGTCGCGTCGCGCGCGATCGAACGTCGTTGTGCTCGTGCTGGTCACGACCGACGCTGGTGGCGTGTGTGCGAGTGTGCGAGTGTGCGAGTGTGCGTGCGAGGGAGGAAGAGGAGAAACGAGGAGCGTTTGCTGCGTGCGTCTTGTCGGTGCTCTCGTTGTCGCCTGCGCCTTCGTGCTCTTCTTGCCTGGGTCGTTCAGTCCGTTCCTCGGGTGAAGTGGTGTCGTTGCTGCTGGTGCTGCCTCTTGCTGCTGCTGGTGTGTCTTGGGAATGAAGTTCGCTCGGCTTTGCTCGACTCGGTTTATATAAACAGTCAGACAGACAGACAGACAGCATGATTGTGTGTGTGGACGCGATTCAATTCCGAATTGCGAACGCGATCTTGCTCGTCCGTCCCTCTCAGGCAGCTTTTGCTGAACCCACTTCTTTTTCGACCTGCGCATGTGCGGTTCGTCTGACAGACTCGAGTCAAGTATGGGCGCGCTTTCTAAACCCTGCGCATCGGTGCGGTTAATCGCATAACGACTCGAGTCGAGTATGAACCCCATTTTAAACGGGGAACTCAAGCGGTGCACACACATTTAGGTGGGACAACATGACCGTGTTTTTCTGCTGCGGCGAATTGGCGAAATTAGATTCATCAACACCACTTGACTCGGCTCAGTCGACACATACATACTGCCACACAAATCGATCATGGCGTCGAGTCTCAACGTCGTCTGCGTGTCCACGAGCTCGTGTGAACTGTGCATCTACCGACACACACATACGTACGCGTACTCGTACTCGTCATGCTTGAGTGCTTCCTGTGCATGCGCACCATCCAACTTGTCGGAGTGGTCACGCCATGTCATGGGAGCGCTGTGCTGCTGACGCTGGTGTGTCGTCATCTTCCCGAGGCGTCCACTATGTTTGCGCAAGGCTTCACTCGCGTCCACCACATCACATCCACCGAGTCCGAGCCTCCGATCGCCACGCCGGAGCGGACATCGCGGACTACATCGATCGAGTTGCCAACACCGCATGCTCAGAAGCGCACACATGTCAAGACTCGGAGGTCGTCTGGATACGTACACGTCGCCGTCAGCTAGTACGCTCCGACCTGCAACACCAGTATCGCGATGAACTCGCACTGAACACGTTCTCGGTCGTTGCTACTACAAGATTGCTCTCTCTCTCCCTCTCGCTCTCGACGACGACGACGATAGCTCAAGAGTATTCCACTTGGATCTCACATCGCCTCTGACTGCGACCAACGGCGCGCCGCTGCCGATCGTGCTCCAGACGTGAATGCGCGACCACATCGTCCTCGACAACTGCCAGCCATGGCACCTCTGCTGCGACCACGAGCAACGGCGCGCCGCTGGCGCCGAACGGCATCCGATCGTGCTCCAGGCGTGAATGCGGTGCAGAGTCTGCAGAGTGAGAACGACACAATACCGACAACCACTGACTGCTGTCGGTGTCATTCGCGTTTCCAGCTCCAGCCACTCCAGCTCCAGACGCCTCTGTCTGGAGGCTCTGGCGCACCCTCGCACCCTCGCACCCCCTCGCCTCACGAGCATCATGAGCAGCAGCCAGTTCGTGCAGACGCAAAGTACGAGCGAGGTAGTGAGCTCGAAGACTTGTTGTGGTAGTCCCACAGCGGACTCGGGATGCTGCGCGAGCACAAGTGGCGCGACATCACTGAGCGCTACGGCTACCGTGAGCCTTCGACAGTGTCACCACCTATCCGTTCAGATGCCCCACAACCGCGCGTCGCAGTCGAATGTCACGCGGGTGCGACTGGAGTGGCTGCTGTTCCTGCCTGTGGCGATGGCTGTCAAAGCACAGTCCTCGCGGTGACAGCGCGCCTCACTGCGTACCACCAAGAGCGTGCATGCACTTGTGAGTCGGCTCTTTCTCGCTCACACGCGTCTGCGTCTTGAGAGCGCAACACATCGCCGACAGACGCGCGAGCAAGCGCAAGTGCTGCACCGAGCTGCGACTGCGACGTTAGTGCACGCACTGCAGACTCGACATCGTCTCGAGCACGCAGTGGGCATCGCAGTCGACCAAGGAGGCTGTGAGTGAGTGAGAATGTGAGGTACATTGAGATACGTCAGGCGATCTCGAATGGCCGTGCGGTGTGTCTACGCTACGATACGCATTGGTGTGCTGCTAAGGTCCTCGTTGTCGGCCGTCACGTGTCCGCTGATCCACTTCATGACGTCGCTTTTGAGGTGTTGGTCGAGGTCTCTGAGGATCTGGCGGCCTTCAGGTGCA
>JAASFT010000075.1:0-45878 GCA_023333885.1 Globisporangium parvum
CTTTCGCCACTATATCAGTTTCCAATACAAAAACCTCAGAGTTGAAAATACCGAGTTCAGCGCAGACCTCCTGCGCCTCACCCACACGCTTCCTCGTAAGACCACGTGCAAGACACGGTCACGGAGCCCACTCCCGTGACAGGATGACCTCGCAATACAATCCCTTCACTGCAAACCCATGACTGTTCCTTGTTGATACTTCTGTCTACAGACCCAATACGTTCGCGTGTCTATTGCCAGTGATTTGACTACCTGCATCTGACTTCGTGTAGGTGACACTACACATCAAATGTTCGACTTCACGAAAGTATGCCTGATAGGTCGTTCTCGCGACTATCTGACATAGATCACGACTGTATGTTTCCACACCAAGTTGAACTTCAGGCGGAGCGCCGATGGATATGCATTGGGGCGACATCAGGGTAGACGGTTGTAGTGACGCGCACGCTCCAACTCCGCCTCACATTCTGTCAGCGTCACGTGAACAACTCGACCATCCAGGACAGCCGACAGTCATCTCTATGTGCTCTCCATTGTCGCCCTCCACTTGCACGTGCTGCCGAGACTTCCTTTGCACAGCTCATGGTGACTCGCCTCTCTTCCAAGCTGTTCACTGGACTCCATGCGCATGAACTCCAGCTTGTCTATGTGCTCTGCATAGCAGCCCTTTCAGAGCGCTTCGCCGACATCAATTGGCACTCAACAGCTAACTTCTTCAATCTCACATCCGCTTTATCCGTCTTCCGCTCAAGTCTCGCTCCCACCTCTCCTCCTGTCTCCTTCGTCGCTACAACATAATACGTGGTTGGACATTGCGACCATCAGTGCCCCAAATTGCACACCTCATATGTAATCGTTGCAACACACGGACATTATGTGCCTATAGTACTTGTCTGTCTGTTATGCGGCGTATCTCGGAGGCTCTTTGCTCATCCACCGACACATCAGAGCCAAACTCTCCACACATCGTTCTTGTCCGATTTCGCTCGTAGTCGCGATGTCGCGGATCCTTTTCGCAATGCAATACGCTGGACCTCTCTCTCTGCGAGCTTGAGAGTTACGAAATATAGAGTATGAAGCCTAATGAGCCCGTGGACGAAAGGTGTGCTCTTGTTGTGTGCGTGCTCGCACAACAGAATATCACAATCTGTAACGGGGCCATTGTGGTGCGTTACATGGACTGGTGTGGTGGACACCAATCCGCGTTGTCCATCCTGGACAACGCCTGTTGTGGTGTGGAACACACCAAACAGAGGTCGTCGTCACGCCGGACGCACGACAGCGACTCATTGTCTAATCAGTCGCGTGTACCTCACGGTACTATTGTGGTTATCTTGCATTTAGTACAGGACATACTTAGGCATGCATGTTGTAGGACGATAACCACAATGCACTCAGTTTGGATCTCACCTCGTTGTCTTCACGACGTCCAAGCTACGGAACTCGTTCCTGCCACACGTGGCCGCACAAGAAGTACACGCTTCCTCAAAGCGAACGGTGCTGTGTGACCCCATCACACAATCCGTACAGAGTAGCATTTTGTTGTATTTGTTTGAACGTCGACATCTCAACGGATGCAGGTTGTCCACAAAGCATGGCGTGGGACCCATCGACTCGTTTCATCATCCACGTTGTCAAGAGAGCCGATGTGTCTTGAAATCTGTGCTGTTGTGAGAGGAAGTTGCTCGATGACAACGATGACAACATCTGCGACTTCAACATTCGTCAATTGGTTTTAACACACACTCATGTCACATTTTTGTTCCGCCCATTTAACGTTCATGTACGAGACGATGAAGGTTAAGAGATATGGTAGAGTTTGTATGCTGACGCCCGCTTACATTCGTTCACGGTCTTCGTGTGAGAAACTGATTCGAGCCAACACTCTTCACGCCGTTTTTTGTCGCGCATTTCAACTTGTCTCAAGTATGTGTCTCGACTCCGAATGTGGTGGGAGTAGCATGAGCTCCCATTTTTGTCACTATCGACAAAGTGCTGTGTGCGTGGAGTATTTTTATCAGCGGTGGGCGTTCAAAGGCGCAGAGGCGGAAAGAAACGAAAGCAAGCGAGGCAAGGCGGCGCGCTCGAAGCGAGCGCTCGAGCCGCACACGCGACAGCAGCAGCACCAGCCAGCGGATCGAGGGAGCGAGCGAGCGAGGAAGCCAACGAAAGCGAGGGGGCTCGGTCTCTCTCGAGTCGGCGGCTGCGCAAGGCGTCCACTTGTCCATCTGCGCGAACAAAGGAGCGAGAAGGAGATCGACGACGACGACGCGCGAGGACACCTGTTGCGCGCATCAGCTCTGCCGATCTGGTCAGCGTCTGGACGTTGACACTCGACAGCAAGCGACCAAAGACACTCGTGCACGCAAGAGCTGCATCTGAAGCGAGACGCAGTGTAGACGACGGACTTCGTTCACTCCGTTCGACACACATTGACAGCGAGACGCACTGCGCAATGAACACCGGCACAAAGGGATCGATTGCAGTACAGCGCAGCCCAGCTGCGCCGCCGGCAGGAGCTGTCGACACATTGCCAGCACTATACGAGCGATCGAACAGCGGCGTGCTCGTGCCCAAGTTTGACTACGACGATGTCGTGTGTGCAGACGACGTCGATGACGACGACGAACTCAACAGTGCGGCAGCAGCAGCTGGCAGCGACCTCGCTGCGAGTGACGACGACGAAGACGAGGCGCGAATATACGGCAGCTTTACGCAGTCGTTTGCAGTCGGGACGCTCGACGACGAAGTGATCTCTCCGACGTCGTCGAGCAGCAATGGCTCGAGCAGTGAGCTCTTCCCACTTGCACGCGACCGACGCACTGCTGCTGGTGCGGCTGCAGCTGCGAAGAAGCAAGCGAGTAGCAGTGCGTCTGGAAAGCTGCTTCCAGTGCCGCAGACCTCAGAGAGCGACACTCCAGTAGCTCCGACTGCCTCACACATGGCTGCGAATGCGAGCGAGATGCACAATGCTGACGACGACGACGACGACGACGAGCGCGAAGACGATCGTTTTGAGCTTGCGATCGCGCTGGACTTTGAGACCGACACGACGCCGTCAGTCGGCGGCACGCCTGTGACTGGGCCAGAGAGTGCGACGCGTAAGACGTTGGGGAGCTTCTCGGACCTGGGCGACTACGACGACTTTTCGCTCGCAGACACTGTCGGTCCGCCCAACAGCAGTGGCAGTGGCACGGGCGACAGTGTCACGCCAAATGGCGTCATCGGGACGTTCTACCCGATCTACGAGGAGGATGCGTACAGGATCATCCACTCGTCAATGGGCTCTGCAAGCGGATCCAGTAGCCACTACGACACGCATGCACTGAGCGACCGAAGCGGCATGCACCACTTCTACAGTCCGCCCAAGAACAGTCGCAGCGGTGGTCGCATCACGCCGACGATCCGCTTTGGCGTCGCAGCTGACGAGTCGCAGCCGCTCGTCGGCGCGATCTACCCAATTGCGGGCGAGATCCTGCACATGAAAGCCGACAGCGCAGCGTACATCATCTTCTACAAGACGAAAGACGGCGACGAGAGCGAGAGCAAGAGCACGGATGCACTGTACGCGTCGTCGTCATCGTCGTCGGAAGAATCGAGCGATGTCCTGACCGAGTTTGGTGAAGACAGTACAGCGCGACCGCCACGGTCGTACGCGTCGCTTGGTGCCGCAGGACACAAAGTGCAGACTGACAACTGCTTCACGCGCGACTACACGCACCCGACGCGGTCGATCGGTCGCGGGCTCTTTCGCGCATCGACGAGCGTCGGCAGTGCGTTCTTGAAAGGTGCAGCAGGGCTCGTGAGCCAGACGTACCAAGGCGGTGCGAGCGGCGGTGTCTTTGGCTTTGCGAAAGGACTCGGTATGGGAATGCTCGGACTCGGGACGCACACTGTGAAAGGCGCGTTTCGCGGCGTTGGACAAGTGACGAACCTCGTCGGCGAGATGATGCTTGGGACTGCGCCACACTTTAGCATCGACGGCGCGCTCGTGCTCACGAACTACCGCATCATCTGGCTCGCACAGAGCACGAAAGATGCCATGGAGATCCCACTCGCGTCGATCCTGACGCTCGAGAGCTCGACAACTGCGCCGCACGTTGCAAACATCGACTGCAAGAACTTGCTGAAAGCGAGCATTGCGTTTGAAGACGAAGCGACGTGCTACACGTTCTTGAGCAACGTCTGGGACCTGTACGCTGCGTCGTCGCACTACGTGTTTGCGCACGTGCATCAAGATGCGCTGCTGCGACGCGACGGCGTTGCCCCAGGCTTTGCATCGACACGAGTCGACCGGTTCTACGACCCAGAGGCGGACTACCGCCGCTTGAACCTCCTGAACGAAGAGAGCTGGATGCGGCTGTACGACAACTCGGACTACGCGCTCTTTCCGTCGTACCCCGAGACGTTTGTGATCCCGTCAGTCCTGGACGAGTACGACTTGCGCGAACTGAGTGCGTACCGCAGCGCCAGTCGCATCCCTGCCGTTGTGTGGCGCCACCCGCACACTGGCGCGCTCGTGTGTCGCTGCGCGCAGCCGTGTGCTGGCTTGAGTGGCTACGTCGTGGAGGCCGACCAGAAACTCGTACGTGCGCTCCAGCGCGCAACGAGTGCCACGTTCGACGACGCGTGTGTGTTCCACTTCTTTGACGCGCGGAGCCAGATCGCAGCGACTGCGAACGCCGCGCAGGGCAAAGGCACGGAAGACCCGCGGAACTACGCGAACTCGGAGCTCCACTTCTGCGACATTGCCAACATCCACGCTGTGCGGTCGTCGTACAACGCGCTCTCGTCCGTGTGCCAGCCTGGACAGGAGAAGTACGGCGGGGAGTGGGTGTTCCAGCTCCGGCATACGTTCTGGTTCCTGCACATTGCGCGCATTCTCGCGACGTCGCAGGAGATCTGCCGTTGCTTGTGCCAAGGCGAGTCGGTGATGGTGCACTGCAGCGACGGGTGGGACCGCACGCCGCAGCTCACGACGCTCGTGCAGCTGCTGCTCGATCCGTTCTACCGCACGCTCCACGGCTTCTTGCAGCTCGTGGAGAAAGAGTGGTGCACGTTCGGGCACATGTTTCGGCACCGGTACGCGCAGGGCGAGAGCCCGGGGCAGCAAGAGCTCGAGGAGCAGTCGCCAGTGTTTGTCCAGTGGATCGACGCCGTGTGGCAGATCTGGCGGCAGCAGCCGTGGGCGTTCGAGTTCAGCGAAGCAGTGCTCGCGGCCCTGTACGAGCACGTCTTCTCGGGTCGCTACGGCAACTTTCTCTACAACTGCGAGCGCGAGCGCACGTTCAAGGAGAGCGAAGCGCCGACTGCGTCGCTCTGGTACGTCCTGCTCGACGCGAAAGAGACGTTCGTGAACGTTGAGTACGACGGCGCGAAGAACTTCAACAGCGTCGGACTCGTCCTGCCGTTCTCCGCCGAAGAAGACGACTTGGTCATGTGGGAGAACCACCTCGCGTACGCAAATCCAGTGTGTCACAAGTACGAGTGACGAGCGCGGCGAACACGATCGGTCCAAACAGCAACCGCGTGTTGTGAGCAAGCCCATGCAAGGCAAGTGCCTGTGTGTGTTATGGCGTGAGACGCAAGTGCGTGGCACCAGTCGAGATGCAGATCCGTCCTCGCGCACATCGATCAGCCCGTGAGAGATCGGCGCTACGCGAGCATCATCTCGACAAAGTCGAGCACCGACACGTCGAGCTTGTCTTCGAGACTGTGCTTCTTGCTGCTTGGTCAGAGCGATGCGCGATAAGCGCGTGGCGTCGGATCAGCAGTGAGCAGATGCGAGATGACTCAAGTCCAAGCACGCACGCAAGTGCACGCACATGAACGCGTCGAGTGCGGCTCGACTCAAGTCCGGAGGCTCGTCCAGTCGATGCGTCGTCGTATCTGCGTGCGCACGCGACGAAGGCAAGAACGATGACGACGTCGATCCGGGGCGGCGAGGAGGAGGAGAGGATGCCGCCTGCTGTTTGTCTGAATCCGCATCATCATCATCAGTTAGGACGATAGGTCGGTGTTGTAGAAGTACGACGGAGTGTGGGGAGCCAGAGAACGACCGCACGCCGCCGCGCAAAAAACTCACATGCGATGTTCACGGGTTCCGTCTTGCGCTTGTGTGCTGCTCTTGGCTGAAGAGGTCGTTGATCGAGGCGTGGGGATGCAGCAGTCCATGATGGTGTGTGGGCGGTTGGCGTCCTCGGAGCGAACTCCGCGACGATCTGGTGACGCTCTGCTTGAGTGCCTGGTGGGACGGAGCTCAGGAGCTGGAAGCGCGGGAGCTCGAGCACTGGATCCTCGTTATCATCGTCGTGAGGGACAACAGCCAACTTTGTCACGTCGTCGAGGTCTGCGGCAAGCAAGCCCAACGAGGTGTTGACATCACTGCTCCTCCGTCAGCAGCAGCAATTGCTCGCCTACCTGTTTGAGCGATGGCCAACGTTGGCGGTGCACAGTTCTTCGCATCTGCTTCGAAAGCATCCGCGTCGTCGTCATCCCAATCTGCGATCTCTGCTGCGGCAGCCAACTCGTCTGCGATCGCGCGCTGGCGCTCTTGCTCCGCTTCCCATCTCGCAATGTCAGCTGCAGCAGCCAACTCATCTGCTAATGCTCGTTGGTACGTCTCGCCCGCTTGGTTGTCGTCTGCGGCGGGCTCTTTGCATCGCGTTGCTGGCTCACGCTCTGGGTACTGCTCTGGCGAAACCTCGTGCACAACCTGCTGGTTCTCCCACTCGACGATGTCTGCTGCTGCTGCTTCGAGCTCGTTCGAGAGCAAAGGCGGTTGCTTTGTCGACACATCTGCTGCACGCTCTCCCGTCAATCGGCGCTGCTCGCTAGGTGCTGATGTGCGCTCGCTTGCTTGCATGCAACCGCTTGGAGCTGCGGTTCGGCGGTGATTGCTGCTCGAGCAGCTCGTCCGTTCGTGTCGCTGGTATCCTTGTGCGTTTGGTTGCTTTGCTTCAGCTTCGACTGTCCAAGCAACTCGGTCAGCACTTGCCTCAAGGCCATTCAAGCTGCGATGGGGCCGAGAGTGCGTCGTACCCGGCCGAGGAGTGTGAGTGACTGCTCGCTGCTCGTAGTGACCACGGATGTGCTCAAGTGGCGCTGGTCTCTTCACAGATGTACGCGCAGCAGGTGTGGGTGTCGATTTGGTCGGAGCAAACGGCATGGCGAGCTTGCGCTTCCGTCGCTCGAGTGCCTCGCGCCGTCGAGACTCAATCTGCTGCTTCTGTGCAGCTGTCAGCGTCTCGGGCGAGTCTTCAATCACGGCCGGCGTGACCGTTCTTGTCTTCTTCGCGCTGCCAGGATGTGCTGGGCGATGACAGGACACTGTTGGCGTTGGTGGTGGTGGTGCCGCCACTGGTAGCTGCGACGTGTATCCGTTCTTCGCGAGGATTGCCTGCGCAATGGACTGCGGCGTGTGCTTTGCTTTCGTCTTCTCTGCGTCTGGATGCGAGAGAGTTGTTGTCGTGCGCGCAGCGACTCACGCAGTCAGCAGTCAGTTGAATGGCCATGCAATGGACCCAGAGCCGTCTCAAAGCACCAAGCCATCACCAATCGAGCCAAGACATACAGGCTTTCGCTTTCGCCACCATCTTGTCGCCGTACCGCTTCTTGATCTGCTCACGACCAACGCTTGAGCGATCGATCGCATGTGGCTGCATAAGCGCAGAGCGCATGACCAGCTTCACAGACGCACCTCTTGCCATCGTCCAGAGAGTGCGAGCTCGCGCACGTGCTTCTTCTTGCTTGCGAGGTCTGTTGGTGTAGCGGCAGGCGCGCTCTTCTTGGCCGTCTTTGCTGCGGCAGGCGCGCTCTTCTTGGCCGTCTTTGCTGCAGCACGCTTGGCAGTCGTGCGCATTGACTTCGTGCTCGCGACCATCGCCGCGTGCAATGCGGAATCGGAGCGTATGTCTGTCAAAGGTCAAAGTTGAAGTCAACTGACTACCTAGACGTCATTTATGGACCCTCTGCAAACCGATGTGCTTGAAGTTGAACGCTTTTTTGCTCGCTTACGTTTTTCAAGTCAACTGCACAATTCCCACAGTTGACTTGCGTAATGTATAGATGCGTTCAACGGAGGCGAAAAGGCACTGTCCGTCCTATCTTTTGTTTCGACGCTGGAGTCAAAAATCGCAAATGCGCACTTCACATACAAAAACCAAGTCAACGCAGCTTGCAACACGCAGCAAGCAGCAGCAACTCGATCAAGCGCTTGACGCTTCGCGACGCTCACACTTGCACTCGCGCCGCGCCACTCGTCCGCAACAGCAGCACCCGTTCATTCACACTACCTCGCGATGCTGCTCAAGACGTTCTCGCGCTTTGCTACGACCAGCAGTCGCCGCGCCTCTGCGCGCACGTTCTCATCGCTCGGTGCGTCTGCGCTCGCGCGTGAATGCACGTGGTGCATGCGCTTGTCGACTCATGTACACTCTTGTGTCTCTATTGCCGCTGCCATTGCTACGCGTGCAGGCTACTTCCCTGGCACGAAGCTGCCGTACGTTGCAGACGTCGTGTTCCAGGACCCGCGCGACAACGACCTCATCCCATGCTTTCGCAGTACGTACCGCGACGCATCCGGAGTGAGTGGCACACTGTACATCATGCGATGAAGCTTATGCGTGCGCTTTGTGTCTGTGCGCGGCATCAGTTCTGAACGAAGAGGGCAACATCGTCGAAGGCGGAGAGGACCCAGAGCTCGGTCGCGACTTGTGCACACAGATGTACACGAACATGCTCCGGCTCAACGCGATGGACAACATCTTCTACGACGCGCAGCGCCAGGGCCGCATCTCGTTCTACATGACGTCGTACGGCGAAGAGGCGATTCAGTTTGGCAGCGCGTCGGCCATTCGCCAAGGTGCGCCAAGCACTTGTGTCTCTGACGGCTCTGCTTGTTCACAGCACACAACACGCACCACACACTCACGCTCTTCGCCTCACTGCCCGATCAACAGTCGACATGGTCTTTGGCCAGTACCGTGAGCCTGGTGTGCTCATGTGGCGCGGCTTCTCGCTCGAGAACTTTGCCGACCAGGTGCGTTCATACAAAGCTGCCTATGTCTGTATGAGGCACCCAATCAGTGGCTAAGCATCTGTCTGTGTCTGTATGTACTGCGCAGTGCTTTAGCAACCGTGACGGACACGGCAAGGGGCGTCAGATGCCAGTGCACTACGGCTCGAAGGACCACAACTACCACACGATCTCGTCGCCACTCGCCACGCAGCTCCCTCACGTACGTCTTACTGCACGTAGCCGCTCGATACGCAAGCCTCAAGTGCCCTAGCGCTCACATACGATCTTGCTATTGCTACTGCTGTACAGGCTGTTGGAGCTGCGTACTCGTTCAAGCTCGCAAAGGAAGACCGCATCTCGGTGTGCTACTTTGGCGAAGGCGCTGCGAGTGAAGGCGACTTCCACGCCGCGCTCAACTTTGCTGCGACGAAGGACTGTCCGATCTTGTTCTTCTGCCGCAACAACGGCTTTGCGATCAGCACGCCAACGATCGACCAGTTCCGCGGCGACGGCATTGCGTCGCGTGGCGCGGGCTACGGCATCCCGATCATGCGCGTCGACGGCAACGACTTCCTCGCCGTGCACGAAGCGACGCGCAAGGCCCGCGAATACATCCTCAAGGAGAACCGCCCAGTGCTGATCGAAGCGATGTCGTACCGCCAGGGCCACCACTCGACGTCTGACGACTCGACGCGGTACCGCGAAGTCGCAGAGATCAAGCACTGGAAGGAGACGTGCGACCCGATCGACCGTACGCGCAACTACCTCATCGTACGTACCTTGTGCTAGGCTCTGTGTGTGTGTCTAGCTGCATGATCTTCCAGTGTAGCGCTGGAGCTGAGCGAAGACGACTGACTCGTGCTGCTCTGTGCTGACATTGACACTCGACAGCGACGAGGATGGCTGACACTTGAGCAGGACCAGCACTTGCGCGACAACCAGCGGACAGATGTGCTCGCGGCGCTGCAAATGGCCGAGTCGAAGGGCCCGCCGAGCCTCGAGACGCTCTTCGAAGACGTCTACGACGTCAAGATCCCGCACTTGCTCGTACGTTTGACAGCTCGTGTAGTTGCTCTCTTTCTCTCTGCCCGACCCTGGCGGAGACGATGACGCATGGCTAACACCCAACCAACTTCGCACGACTGCTACGACAGCGCCAAGAGAAGGAGATGCTCGAACACGTCGCCAAGTACCCGGACCACTACTCGACCGGCCACTAAGTTTATCAATCGCGCAGCTCGCTCGCTGCTGCTGTTGCTTGCATCGAGACCGATCGAGAGACCAGCGAGCAGTAGGCAGCCACCGACAGCGCTATGTATCTCCACCATTCGCTCCTCTTGCCCAAGTCAATAGAAACACTTTCGCTTTGCTCCACATGCCAGTGACAGCGCCGTTGTCGGCCGCAAGGGTACATACTGCGCCTAGTCAACCACCATCCGGCCCGTGAGCGCTGGCAGTGGCGTCGCCCAGACGCTTGAGCCAGCTGGACGATTGGTGTGCGCGCGTGTGCCATGCGTCGTGCAAGTGCGGGCGGGCTTGCAGGTCAAAATGCCGGCTCTCTTGCAAGGATTTGCGATCCGCTTGTCTGTCTAGAGACATATCTCGCGGTTTGATTGATACAAACTCAAACATTAGCATGGGTGGATTCTGTCCATAGACATTGTCAAATCTTCACCTCGATCGAGCGTCGTGTTTTGCCTCTGCTCCAAGCGTGTTCAGCGCAGCAGAGAAGGGGCTCGCAGCAACGTGCACGCGCGCTCGACGTGTTCAAGCACCGCTGCGCGAGCTTTGACTTGCTGCGTTCACAATGCGCTGGCACGACGCGCAGTCGAGTCCTGCTCACGTCCTGGAGCTCCAAGCGCCGCTCGCTCGATCTCAGCAACGAGCCGCGTTTTAGAAGTCGCGATTTGCTTCAGATTGTTGACACGCGAGTCAAGTCGACGAACGCTACTGTCTCGACATCGTTCCTACAAACAGTATACACGAAATCAAATGGCGAATCTCGACGAATCGCACATGCCAGGTCTCTTGCTCGTGTCCGCGTTATGCACGCGGCTGTCAAAGCTCCTCAGCAGCAGCATCCTCGACGCCGACAATGGACGCGCGCGTGCCGCCACAGCTCTTCGACTGCGCCTTCGCACTTGAGCGCTCACTTTTCAATCCGCCAGCTCCCAGCACAGTCGACCTCGCCAAGTCTCGACTCCTCGCCTTGCCTCGCCCACGCTCCTCGTTTCGTCACAATGGTCAAGATCCTCTTTGCCGCCAGCGCGCTCCTCGCAGTGCTCGGCGTGTCCGCTACGATGGGCCAGAAGGCTGTGCTCGGCGTGTCCGCTACGATGGGCCAGAAGGCTGTGTGCGGCGACGCTAGCGCGCCAGCGCCAACCGCGCTGTCTCCAGTGCCAGCGACCAAGTCGCCAGTCGTGCCAGCACCAGCTACGAAGACGCCGGTCGTGCCGACGCCAACAACTGGTCCAGGCAAGAAGACGCCACTGATTGTCGGCCACCGCGGTGCGCCTGGTTACCTCCCAGAGCACACGATCGAGGGCTACACGCTCGCAATCGAGATGGGCGTCGACTTCATCGAGCCCGACCTCGTGAGCACGAAGGACGGCGTGCTCATTGCGCGCCACGAGCCAAACATCATCGCAACGACCGACGTCGCAGACCGCCCGGAGTTTGCGAGCCGCAAGAAGACGGTCAAGGTCGACGGCGTCGACGACACGGGCTTCTTCGTGAGCGACTTCACGCTCGCGGAGATCAAGACGCTGCGCGCGAAGCAGGCGTTCCCAGAGCGCGACCAGAGCTTCAACGGCAAGTACCAGATCCCGACGTTCGATGAAGTCGTGGCACTCGCAAAGACAAAGGCCAAGGAGGTCGGACGTCCGATTGGCATCTACCCGGAGACGAAGCACCCGACGTACCACCGTGCACTCGGCTTGCCGCTCGAAGAGAAGCTGCTGAAGACGCTTGAGAGCGCCGGGTGGAACCACAAGGACGCGCCGGTGTATGTCCAGTCGTTTGAAATGAGCAACCTCAAGGAGATCCGCAAGGTCTCGACTGTCAAGCTCGTGCAGCTCGTGGACAACCCAGTGCCGCCATACGACTGGGTCGTGAGCGGCCGCGCGGGCACGTCGTACGACGTGATCTCGAAGAAGGGTCTCGACGAAGTCAAGACGTACGCCGACGTGATCTCGCCGTGGAAGCGCGACCTCGTCGAAGTGCGTCCGATCAAGGTCGACGCCTCTGGCGCAGCTGTCGACGTGGACGGCGACGGCCGCGTGAACGACTCGGACTACTACACGTACGTGAACAACACCGTGATCGAAGACGCCCATGCGCGCGGCTTGCTCGTGCACGCGTACACGTTCCGCGACGAGAGCTTCCGTCTCGCCGCGAACTACTCGAAGGACCCGATCAACGAGTACCTCGACTTCTTTGCGCGCGGTCTCGACGGTCTCTTCAGCGACAACGGCAAGACCGCGGTCGCGGCGCGCAAGAAGTGGCTCGGGAACTAAGTCACTCCACCCGTCACTCCACTCGTCACTCACTCTCATTCTCACTCTTGCTCGTAGTACCTCGCAGCAGCAGTGTGAGTGCGAGTACCTCATCTGTCCATCCAATCGGATCCGTTTGTTACACAGCCCACAGTCGCGTTCTCTCTCTCGCTTGCTCGATGGCTGCGCCGCACTCACTCTCTATCTGCCTCCTGGTCAGTGGGTCAGTCTACTGCGCAGCGGCAGCCACAGTCTCCGTCACTGCTGCTGGCGCCGCATCGGTCGGGAAGTCGTTCCAGAAGCCCCAGCAGTTGCCGACGCACGAGTCCGATCCGCACGTGCGGCAGTGCAGTGGTCGCGGACGACGCGCACTCAGCGCCTGCGCCTCGTCTGGGTTGGCATCAATCGCAGCGAGACGCGCGTCGATCTTGTCGATCTGGTTCCGGATCGTCCGGCGCTTGTTCTTCCAGCCCTTAGCGACTGCGTGCTCCTTGTAGATCGCCTCGAGCGCTGCTTTGTGCGCCTGGAGCTCGTCGCGCGGGAGGTACTGCAGGAACGTCACGTAGCAGTGCTTGAGGTACTGGTGGTCCGTGCAGTGCACCTCGCCATGACGGGCAAAGAAGCACGCGTCGCACACGAGCACGAGGTCGCGGCAGACGGAGCAGACCTTGCGGCCGCTGAACTCGTCGTACGGCACTTTGCACTCGATGCACTGGCCCACGACTTCGCTGTTCTGCGCTCCCATGAGGACACTACGCGCCATACAAGACAACGGCAGCTCTGTTGTTAGTCCACGTGCCGTGAGCCACAAGTGACGCAGTCCGCCACACTGAGACGCTACACACCGCTTGTCAAAGACAAAGTTCTTGCCCTTGAAGAAGCCGCCGTCCTGGTACGCTTCGAGGTACTTGTGGATGCCGCCTTTGAGGTGGTGCACGTCCTCCAGTCCTTTGCTCCGGAGGAAGTTCGACGCCTTTTCACACCGAATGCCGCCGGTGCAGTACATCAGGACCTTCTTGTCCTTCATGTCGTCGAGACGGTGCTGCAGGAACGCGTAGTACTCGGAGAAGTTCTTCACTTCCGGGTCCACGGCGTCTTCAAAGTGACCGACGAGGAACTCCTTGTGCGCGCGCACGTCGAGCACGACGGTCTTGTCTTTGTTCGCAACCGCGTGCTCCATTGCTTCGTGGAACTGCTGCGGTGTGAGGTACCCGCGCTCGGCGTCCGACGCGTCCATGTTTGGGCGTGCGACGACGCCGCCAGTCGACACGATCTCGCGCACGTACTTGATCAGGAGCTCGCAGAACGGTGCAGCCGCTGCCGCGTGGAAGCTGTGCTTGAAGTCCTCTGGCTTCATTGCAAACGTCTCGTGTGCGCACAGGAACGCAATGTACTCGTCCACGACGGACTTGTCGGCGCTCGAGAGCGTCGCATTGATGCCTTCTTCGCTGATGAGGATGCGGCCAACGAGTCCGAGGCGCCGGCAGACCGCATCTTGCTCTGCCTTTGCGGCCTCTGGGCTCGGCACCTCGGCGTACTTGTAGAAGAGGATCACGTGGTGTCCCGTCATCGTCGTCGCGGTCTCGCCTGCCATCGCTGCTGGAAGCGCTTGCTTGTCAATCAATGAGCACTGGCTGTTGTCGCGTGAATGGCTGCGCTTGGTGCCTTGTTCGCGCCATAGATGCGCGCGACCTGTACAACAAAGTAGCCTGTCTAATCGAATCATCAACAATGCAAAGCGTGCATCAGAATCAAAGCATAGCGTTTATCACTAGACATGCATTGTGAGTGAAAGCGCAAAGCCACAAATCGGAGCAATTGAAGCAAACGACGTCGCTTGCTCGAGCTGCTGGAGCTGGATGGAGATGACGGAGGACTCGGAGCGCAACGACACGAATGGCACCGGTTATGGCGGCGCGTCGCCAGCAGCAGCTACTGGCGCGAAGAAGCGGCTGCTGCCAATGGAGCTGCGTGTACGTCCTTGTCTCTCGTCCGTATCTGCAACCTACAGAACATGGAGCAATGCGACTCACCTCGCCCTCTTCACCTGTAATGCACATGCACAGCGACGACGACGCGCTGCGAAGCTCCTCGGATCAACCAAAAACGACCTCAGCGCAACAGACGAAGCTGCTGCTCCTCAGGATGCTGCTGCATCTGCCAAGTCCAGCGACGCTGATGCAGAACGCGCGTCAAACGACAAACGGCGCGCTATTGAGACCGAGACGCTCGTTCGCATTGAGGCTACCGACGACGCACTTGCGACGTCGTCGTCAGTGTCGTCTGTGCTCCCGACGCCATCGACTGCTGCGTCACGTCTGAGCTCGTTCTACAACTGGTCGGCAGTCGAGCGAAAGCGCCAGCGGCTCCAGACGCGCCAGGTCGCTGACGTCCCGTCCAAGTTCCACGTACGTCTCTCTCTCTCTCTCTCTTCTCACTCAAGCTGCCTCCGTGCGCGAGATGACCGAGAGCACTCACATAGATTGGATGTCTCGATGCTGCGATGGCTACTTCATGTGATCTCCTTCACACGTCGCAGGCGGCTCGCGTCCCAGTCGACCTCACGCCCAAATCGAAGGCGACGATCCTCACAGCGTTCCCACTGCCGTTCCTACGACCGAGGTGAGGCACTGCGACGCCTAGAGCGCCTCCTATCTCTGGCTGTAGGCGCAGTTGACTGACGACTGTGTGGCCACCGATGGTCCTCATTCTTCTAGCGCTATGATCCGCCGCGCGGCGATGCAGCGCTTTGTTGCGACGCCAGTCGAGCCATCAGCAGGCGCCACTTCCTCGCTAGACAACGAGAACGAAGTTCAGTGGCACCAAACACTGCACTACTTTGCGCATCCGGCGACGCCATTGCCAGCATCGATCACGCTCAGCCGCATGGCGGCAGCCACGAAGCTCGACAGCGCAAAGCCAGAGCTGCTGAACGCCGAGCGCGCGTTCTACACAATGCGCTTGCAGCAGTGGCAAGTCGCGTTCCGCGATGCGTACTTTAGCTTTCGCGGACGTACGCAGCAGCAGCGCAAGAAGGACACGAGCACAGCGCTCTACGTGCGCTCGCATGACTGCGTCGTGTGCTTCTACTACGAGACACCGGCAGCACCAGCGACGGGGCGATCAAAGGACGCCGGTGCATATGACCAAGAGGAGCTGAGTCTCCTTGGCATCTGCCTCGAGCTGCGCGAGCAGCAGGAACGCGCGTCGTCTACCGAGCGGCCAAAGCCGCGACTCTGCGCTGTGATGTCGCAGTCGACTGCGCGGATCCGCAAAGCGCTCCACCACTTGCACGTCGAGTACGCGATCCCGTACAGCAGTGCGAGCGCCACGCAGCGCGACATTGGCCACCTTCACGTCTTGGAAGCCGAACTTGTGGCCATGGAAACGGCGTCAACTGCACCGCTGCCGGCGCAGCAGAATGTCCATGGCGCAGACTCGCTGCTGTTCTTCCGTGGCCACCAAGCAGTGCACGGACTCTACGAGTTCCTCATCAACCGCAAACGTACGTGCGGCTTCATCGCGATGGCCTGCTGCTCCTGTCTGTCTCTCAAGCCTAGGCACTTTGGCAATCGCGAAGGACTGAGGCGTCGCTCTGCTCTTGCGTGGTCCTCGAACAGCGCTGACGAAAGAGGACGTCCCAGAGATCTTTGCGCTCCATCCGTTCGCGAACGCAGCGATCAAGTCGCTCGATGTCAAGTACATGGGTCGCGTCGCAGCTGGCGCTAGCGACGAGTCAGGGCCAACAACGATGTTCCGGTGCGTCGCCCTGCATAAGGCAGTCGCCTAGGTCTGTCTCGCCATGCACTGTTGACCTCGCAGTGCAGATCACTCACACGCACGAACTCGGTTGGCTGCTTGTGTGTGCTCTGGTATGAACCCGTAGGACGGAGATCGCAGGTTTTTGCTTCCCGTCTGCACTGCGCGAGCTCCTCGGCATCCTCAGGCGCGAGTACGAAAGTGAGCACGTCGAGCCGCCTCTGTCCACGCCATCAACCACAGACACATCCAGTCTGCCGCTCCAGCGCGCTGTTAGCACGACGTCGAGTGCGACTGACAGCGCAGTGGCGGGGACTGTGATCCGCGCGTACATGGAGCCAGTGGCGCTGACCGAGCGCTTCAATGCGCTGCACCTGTCGCCCGATGCGATCCGGAAGAAGAGCGTGTCTGGCACGACGTTTGAAGAGCGCGAGCGCTGGAAACAAGAGCTCGAGCTCTCGAAGCGCCGGATCGAGAGCATCGTCTTGCGCGCTGGCAGTCGCACTGGTGCTGGTACGGAAGATGGCGATCGCGACGAAGACGAAGACGCTAGCGCGCTGTTTGAAGTCGAGACCACTGCGCGCGTGGTCGTGTAGGACGTACAAAGTGCTGCTCTTGACCTCGACCAGGTTGAAGGCATTGCGTCGCTCAAAGTGATCCAGTTCCACCGAGAGGAGCACATGCGATCCGGGAAGCTCCAGCCGTTCCAGTCCTCGCATCTGAGCTCCGTGCAGTCGATCGAGAAGAACAGCGTGTTTGTGAGCGACATCTCGGACGCAGGCGTTGACTCCGACGTCACGCAGTTGTGAGAGCGTGTAAGAGCACGAATACAGATATTTAACACGACCCGCTACGGTCCACGCGGCTCGCTTCGGAGTAGATCTGGGCGTACTTGCACCTGCTTGTCGAGTGAGAGAGAGAGCGAGAGAGCGCGAGAGAGAGCTGGAGGCGTTCGAGCGAGCTCCTCGTGTGTCGTCGTACAGGACTTGGGTCACGATCAAGAGAATGTCCGACGTTGTGCTCAAAATATCTTCTAAAACGCTGGACAAAAGCGAATGATGCGTCCGGCATAGTGAACCCACGTCAGCATACAACGCGCTAGTGTCAAGCGACACAACCAGCAAAACCTATTATTTTCTCTTCAAGACTGTGAAAGTTGCAAGAATTTCGTGGACCACATCGTCTTTCAAGAGCTACTGTATCGCAAGTAGGTCAGGTGCGTTTGACTCTATTAAAGTAAGCGAGCGCTCGAATCGTTAGTGTCATCGTTGCCAACCAGCCAATTCAGCGTCGTTGACAGCTTGGACCAGAACAAGCGAACGCGACACACGCAGCGCAGGTCTCTCGTTCGTAGCAACTCTACCAGCGCTCGTACGTGCAGCCGCTTCGTCCACACAGCGACCACCACCACCACCACTGTCTTCTTCGTCTTCGACAGCAGCACAGCAGCACCATGGCCAAGTCGATGCGCTCGAAGATCAAGCGCAAGTTCCGCACGGAGCTCCGCAAGAAGATTGGCGTGCCGCACCAAGCGATTCAGGAAGCCAAGATCCAGGAGAACCTCAAGAACGCCATCGAGTCGCAAGGTGCGTTCACTGTGCTGCGATGCCGCGCTGCTCGTCTGCATGTCTGTGTGCGGATCGAGCAGCCGCAGTCTCACTGACGTGCTTGCTGCCTCTTGCGCTTCTGTCTGCTTGTGTCTCTCTGCAGAGGGCAACTCGGTGCTCCAGCTCAAGAAGCTCATGGGCACGGCGTCTGCGCCAGTTGCGGTGAACGACAGCGGCATGGACGTCGATGACGCCGCGACGGGCTCGCTCGCAAAGACCGAAGCCGAGCTCCTGAACAACGAAGCTGAGCTCGCAGCGGCTGCGAAGGCGAAGAAGAAAGCGGCGAAGAAGCTCGCGACCCAGCGGCGGAAGAAGAAGTTCGTGCACTTCCACACGCTGCGCAAGAAGGGCGTGTAAGCAGACGCAGGCGCAGTCGTTCGCTCTCGATAGAAACTCGCTTCACGAGCCTGCTTGAATTTGTAACCTGCTCCTAATATGCTTTGTCACTCCTCGTCCCAGTCACTCGCGTCTTGCGCAGGTGCAAACGCGACTTGCTTGTCGTACTCGTAGCCTGCTTCGCCTGGGCGGACGATGTTCTGCTCAAACACGACGTCCATCTTGCGCTTCACTTGCTTGAGCTGCGTCTCGGACACGCGATTGTAGTCGGCTTGCGGCAGTGGCGCGAGCTCGGCATGGTCTTGAGATGAGGACGACGCCGCTGCTGTCTGCGCGACGAGCCGCTCGACCAAGCGCGCGAGCTATCAACAGCGCACTCAATGAGTAGACATCCACACGAGCCAGTAGAGCACACTAGCAATCGTACCTGCCGCGACGACACCTTGCGGTCGCCGAGGACGTGACTGTGTGTCGCAATGAGCTCCGTGACGACAGCGTCAACGTCGAGACGCGAGCCGAGCTGCACTGCGGCTTGCAAGTCGATCTCGTGGTGGTACAGCTGCCGCGAGCTGTGCGTGTACTCGATGATGATACCGGGCGGTGCGTACCGCAGCGCGACACGCCGAGGCTCGATCTCGCTCGCCATCACAAGTCGATGAGCTCTTCGATGAGCACTTCGCGCGAAAGCCAGGAGCAGCTACAATCGCGGCTCTTCGCGGCACCAATGGACTCTTACGATACGTTTTCTATTCGAAATTCCAACGATCGACACCTTCACATTGGCGCTATGCGTCCTCTGTCGACGATGGCACCATGACACGCTTCGAGCCGCAGCAGCCGCCCGCGCCGCGTCGCCACTCGCCACCGCTCGCCCACTCGACGTTCTCTTTCCACGTGCGCGAGTCGCCTTCGTACTGCTCGCTCTTCCAGATCGGCACCGTGGCTTTGAGCGTGTCGATCGCAAACGCACACGCATGGAGCGCCTCGGCGCGGTGCGGCGACGACACTGCGATCACGACGCTCGACTCCTTCACGAGCACGACGCCGAGGCGATGGAAGAGTGCGATCCCGACGACGCTCGGCCAGCGCGTGCGGATCTCGGCGCAGATCTTGCGCAGCTCAGACTCGGCCATTGGCACGTACCCCTCGTACTCGAGCCGCACGACCCTCTTGCCATCAAAGTTGTCGCGTGTCGTGCCAATGAACGTCGAGACTGCGCCAGCGCTCGCGTGCGTCACAAGGTCGACTGCGCGCTGCGCGTCAAGTGGCGTGTGCACGACTTCGACAAAGTCCAGCTGCGCCGCATGCTCAAGCGCATGGCCGTGGTCATGGTCATGCGTCGTGGCCATAGCGGTCGCGTTGATGCGCTTCCTGCTTGCTGCTGAGCTTGTGTTTGCGTTTGTATTGAGGCTCTCGAAACGACGGCGTGCAAGGAAATACCGTAATTATAGGGATTTTAAGCTAAATCGTACCAGTAATTTGTATCGACTTCATAAGAGACCGTCACGAGCTTGACAGCAGCACGCACAACGAGCAACGAGCGAGCGAGTCGAGCACCTTCCGTGCACGATGGCGACGACGACGCAGCAGCAGCAGCCAGAGCTCTGGCTGTACGTCGATGCGACCACAGGGCAGCAGAAAGGTCCGCTCCCAGCGGCGACGCTCAAGCGCTTGGTGCGCCGCGGCTTGCTCCAGCCGCAGCAGTTTGTCTGGACGCAGCGGTTGGCCGAGTGGCAAGCGCTCGCACAAGTCGATGCGTTCGCTGCGTACTGCGCGACGTGGAGCAGCTTCTGGTACTACATGGTCGATGACATCAGCGCTAGTGCCGCGAGCGCGACGAAACAAGCCGGTCCTGTGAGCACGAAGGAGCTCGTCGCGCTCTTTCTCGATGGCGACGTCGATGGCATGACGCTCGTGTGGACGACCGACATGCCCAAGTGGCTCCCTATTAGTACGTCCATGGCACTCGTAGCGATGCATCTCCATCTGTCGATAGCGCCTGACTAAGCACCTGTGCGTGTGGGTGTGCCGTGTCGTGGGACTAGGCGACGTACCGGCGCTGAAGGAGTTCCTCCACGACGCGAACGAAGACCAAGCGCGCGAAGAAGAGGTGCTCGAGAAGCAGAGCGCTGTCGCAGTTGAAGACCAAGTCTACACCGACGAGTACGTACGCGCTCCTAGCCGATGTCATTGAGTCGCAGCTAGCGCATCGGTCTGCTTTGACGTCACTTCACCATCACTCACGGTCGCTCGGACCTCGCTCCCCCACGAAGCAGCAACGTCGAGGCGTTTGAAGCTGAAGACGGCACGCAGTACGTCTACGACGCCGAGACGAGCAAGTGGGTCACGCCTGCCGACAAGATCGAAGACGACCTCGCAGCGCTCCGCGAAGCAGCCGGCGAGACAAAAGCCGACTACGACGCAGCGAAAGCGCTCAAGGCAGCAAAGCAGACGCAAGCGCAGCAGCAGCAGTCGAGTGCTGCGCGTAGCACAGTAGGTGGTGCTCCTGAAGCTACTGCTGCGACTGGTGGACCAGTGAGCACAGAGACGACGGCAGCAGCAGCGGCGACGACGCCGAAGCCGAAGAAGAAGAAGAAGAAGAAGAGCGAGAAGTGGCAGAAGAGCAAGACGAAGACGTGGGTCTACGTCAACGGCTTGCCGCTCGACGTCACAGTCGAAGAAGTGCACGATCACTTTGCCAAGTGCGGCGTGATTCAGCACGACGTCGTCACCGGAGCGCCGCGCATCAAACTGTACGAGAACAAGGCGTTCGGCGGTCTGAACGTACGTCTTGCAGTCAATGGCGCGATGACGTGCGCGACAACGGCTCGTACTAAGCAAAGCTGCGCTGCTACTGATTGAGACAGGGCGACGCGTCCGTGTGCTTCATGAAAGAGGCATCCGTGGAGCTCGCGGTGCAGCTGCTCGACAAGTCGCTGATCCGTCCCGAGTGCGTCGCCGCTGTCTACTGCTGTTTGCCTACGGATCTGTGACTAGCTGGTCGGGTGCGACGGCGACTGACGACGCCCTGGTGCGACTGCTGCAGATGGCCGATCGACGTCTCGCCTGCGGTGTTTGAGCAGAAAGGCAAAGAGTTCGTGAAGCGGAAGAAGGTGAAGCTCGACAGTCGCGCAAAGGTGAAGAAGTTCGAGCAGGAGAAGGTGTGTCTCTAGTGTGTCGCACTATGTGATGGTCTTTGAGTCCGTCCTCGGCTCGCTGCTGACTGTAGCGTTCTCTTGCTAGGCGCTGTCGTGGAACGAAGGCGCAGACGACGAGCGCAATGGTCTGCGCATTGTCGTGATCAAGCACATGTTCACGCCCGACGAGATCGAAGGTGCGCCTTCAGTGCTGCGGCTGCGGTAGAAAGCGGAGGAGACTCACGTCCCTTGCGCCTGACTGACTGGCTGACTGACTAACTGACTGCTCTACAGACGAAGCGTACGAAGCAGAGCTGCGCGACGACATCCTCGCCGAGTGCCTCAAGATGGGCGACGTCTCCAAGGTACAGACAGCGCTCGTTCGTTTGCGTGGCTAGTGGTTTGGACTGGAGGACACGCTCTAGCGTGAAGCGACACTGACGCTCGCACTCTCTTGTGCTCGTAGATTACGCTGTTCAGCAAGCACGTCGATGGCGTCGTGGTCGTCAAGTTCGAGTCCACTGGCTCTGCGGCAACGTGCATCGATGTCATGAACGGCCGGTTCTTCGCTGGTCGGAAGCTCGCGTGCGCGTTCTGGGACGGCACGGACTACACGTACCGCGAGTCAAAGGACGAAGCGAAGGAGCGCGCGGAGAAGTTTAGCGAGTGGCTCGAACAGGGCTCGTCGTCGTCAGAAGACGACGAAGACGACGACGGCGAAGGCAATGGCGACAGTAGAGGACAGCCCAGTGGCGATGCGAACGCAACGCTTAGTGCGAGTCGCGAGCAGACTGCAGAGGCTCCAGAGAGCAAGCAAGTGAAGGACGCGGCGCCAAGCGACCCGAGTGGTGCTACTTCGGCTGACGCCACTGTCCACGCAGGACGTGTGATGCCCGACTCGGACGACGACTCGGACTCTGAAGAGGAGCCGGAAGCAGCAGCAGTGAGCGAAGCTGTGCACGCAGGTCGCGTCATGCCCGACTTGGGCGACATGGACGACGACGACGACGACGACGAGTGAACGTACATGCGCTGTATGGACGCAACTGAAATGAATGATCGCTCAGGCGCTTTCTTCATGGCCAATGGCTGCATGTTGTGTAACGGTTTCTAAGTTTAGCAACTCGGATCGATGCACGTCAGATCGCCAGGCTCCTCGAGTCGTGTGAAGACTTGCACGACGGTCTCGTATCTCGCTCATCTCACTCGCGCACGTCTTAGCTGTGCACAGACGCAGAAGCCTTGCAAGTGGCGGCAAGTCTCGCTGCGAGCGAGCGCGCGAGGGTGCCATTGCGCCTCGGAGCCTCAGTTGTCGAGCTCCTCCACCACACACACGCCTGCGATCTGCGAGCGCAGAGAGCAAGCGAGAGCTCTATTCAGAGACGCAACGAGCGATTGCAAATAGCTCTTCGCAACGCGCTCGTCTCGCGCGCCAGTCCAGCATCCCAGTCAGCAGCAGTCGGACTTTTCTCGAGCGTCGGAGGAAGCACAAGAAGCAGCAGCAGCAGAGCCCTTCCTCGAGTCTGGAAGCAAGCAAGAGCACGGACGGATGGTGGCCGAAGTCATGGACAGCAGCTGGGCGGCAAAGCCCTGGAGCGTGACGGAAGAGATGTGGAAGCGCAAGGCGAAGGGACTCGAAGATCAGTACCAGCAGCTCTTGTCCGACCACCAGGACTTGCGCCTCGAGAAAGCCAAGATCATGGGCGAGCTGCGTGTGCTCCAGCGCTACAAGGAGACTGCCGACGACATGATCAGCAAAGAGGTCGCGACGCGAAAGTACGTGACGCACTCTGGTCGCATGACAGCCAACGTGCGCCTTGCCATGACCTCTGATGACACTTGTCATCTCGCAGGATGGAGCACAAGGACAAAGTCGCAGCGACCACGAAGCTCGAGCAGTACATGAAGAAATACGAGCGGGTGCGTCGCCAGTGCGAGCGTAGCCTCTGCTCGCTCGAGGTGCTTGCACTCACGCTCGTTGTCCGCTTGTTTGCTTGCACCTTCGCGATGGTGCTCGACAGGAATGCGAGCGCTCGCAGACGCTCGAGCGCGAGAACGCGTTCCTCGTTGACCAGGTCTCGAGCATGAAAGGCGAGACAGAGGTAAGGAAGCGCTCTCGTGGGCTCGCAGCGACTCGCTTGTTCCTAGTAGCAAGTGTGACTCGGGGCTCACTGCTGCTGCTCTCGCACGCACTGGACTATCAGAAACGCCTCGACATGCTCCGCGAACTCGAGGAGACGCAGAAGCGCAACACGCGCAACAAGGAGAAGATCCGAGAGTGCGTCTGCCACGAGCGAACGACTGATGCTGCACCTGGCCACACTATCGTCTCCATCAACTCACACCCGATCTGTCTGTCGGTCGGTCTGTCCTGCTGCACCACGCCTGTGCGGCTGCTGCTGCTCAACCAGGATGGAGATCGTTGCGATCGAGCACGAGAACACGATCTTGGAGCTCAAGGAGAAGGTCCAGAAGCTCAAGCGCAAGGTCGACTCGACGGACGACGCACTCGGCGACAAGACTGAAGAGTGCAAGAACTTGGCAGTGCGCCTCGCGGTGCGTCTCGAGTGCTCGAGATGGAGTTGCTCATTGTTCGATCGGCTGTGACAGCATGGGCGATACACTGACTCTGTAGCGCTGTGGCTGCGACTGCGCATGATGAAGGCGGTCGAGTCGGCGTGGGAGGCTGCGCGCGGGCAGAACAAGCTCGCGTTGCATGAGCTCAAGAAGAAAGAGTCGCTGTCCAAAGAGCTCGAAGTCGTCAAGACCGAGTCCAAGGCACGCGCTCAGTCTGCCTCGGTGTGCCCATGCAGCAGGCTGCAGGGTGCTCTAACAGTCTTCTCAACGCTTTTGATGGCGCTTGCTGCTCGTAGCACACGAACTACCGCATCCGTGCGCTCGACGTCGAAGTCGAGTCGGCGCAGTCCAAGCTTCGGCAGAAGGACCGAACGATCGAAGTACGCTCGTTGCAATGGCTGGCTCTTGTTCGAGTGTCAGATTGCACAGCGCTCGCTCACGCGACACTCTGCCATCGCTCTCTCTCTCTCTCTCTCTTCAGGACCTTCGCGACGTGAACGCGCAGCTCAAGAAAGAGCTGAGCAAAGTGACCGACAAGGTGCAGAACTTGTCGTCGAGTCTCTCAGTCATGCAGGAGCTCCTGGCTCAGAAGGACAAGGAGATGGACCGCAAGGACGAGATGATCCGGTGCAAGAAGACCGAAGTCAAGGTGCGTCTCGCGATCGTCGAGAGCCCGTCGTCGTGCTTGTGCGATCGCTCACAAACACACCCACACGCGCATGCCTCTCAGTGCTTGGCCAAGACCGACGACTCGTCGAAGGAACGCATCGAAGACCTCGTGCGGCAAGTGAGTGACCTGCAGCAGCAGCTCCTCGACACGCAGAAGGAGTACTTGAACAAGGTCAAGATGGACGAAGCGTGGCGGGAAAAACAGCGCGCCAAGTACGTCTCGCTGTCCCTCTTGCACTTGCGCTAGGGCGTCTGTAGTGTAGTCGTCTGGATGCTTGGCTCACGACAGCTGCCAATTGCTCCTGCGCGCGTCGATAGAGACCGATCGGAGATCATGAAAGACCTCGAAGTGCTCCACAAGCCGCGGCGCTGCAAGCACTGCAACGAGACGTTCACGAACAAGACCAACACGTCGCTCTCGTGCTCGTACCACCCGGGACGGTACGTCGCGCGGCAGTACCCGCTCGAGGGCTACCAGTGGAGCTGCTGCCAGAAGCGCGATCTCTCGTCGCGCGCGTGCAAGTTTGCTGGCCGCCACGTCGAGTCCAAGCTCTCGGACTAGCGACCACGTGCAGCTCGATATCTACCTATCTATCGATCGATCTATCTACTAGGCACGCTCAGACGCCTCGCCTCTCTCGAGAGGACCTCTCGAGACCTCTCGAGACCACTGCACTTGATATCAATAGCTCTTACGACCATCCGCCATTCGTTTCGCCACCACTTGCGCGAGTCTCCTCCTCTCGCACGCATCTCGCTCGCATCGCTCTCCTATCATCGCCATGCGGCTGCTCGTGAAAGTCCATGGCCTCGAGTTCGTCGTGCCGTGCGGCGACGGGAGCCAGAGCATCAAGTGGCTCGGGCTCGCAGTCGCACAGTGCTATGCGCTCGCAGCACCGCACGGTCGCTGCCGCACGCGCGAAGACGCGCACTTGAAACAGGGCTTCTTCTTGCCAGCGAGCGTCTCGAGAGTCACGGGTACGACGAACCAGAGTCTCAACCCCGCGAGCCGCGTCGCTGAGGTCTGCAAAGACAACGACACCGTCATTGTTCAGCTCCAGGTGCGTCTCTGTGTGCCTGTGCTGTCAGCTCAGCACGGCTTGCTCTTCGATCGTACGTGGCTGGGAGCTCACTCATTCACTGTGTGCACCACGATGCAGCAAGAGGTCCCAGTGAACGAGATCGGCACGCCGCAGTTTGCGCCGTGGACTGTCAGCGCGTTCGCAAGCGTGAGCAACCAGCAGCAGCGCAATGCAGGAGGCGCTTCGACTGCGAGCGCCAGCAGCAAGGCTTCGTTCCTGACCAGCGCCGATGCAAAAACGCACACGTCGACATCGTTTGCGAGCAGCAGCGCTGGTGGCACTCGCATGCTCCACGCGGACGCAAAGTCGTCTGCACCAAGCAGCGACGAGCGCAAAGGCCAAGGCTCGGTCGAGGACGATATGAAAGAGTACGCGCGCGCAGAGCTGCTCCAGCAAGTGAACTCGGGGCAGTTCCAATCCGAGATGGAGGTCGAAGCCGCGTTCCTCTATGACTGGAGCCGCTTGCGCATCGACGACTTGGAGAAAGACTTGAAAGAGCGCGACGCGATCCAAGACCTCCTACTCGCGCACTTTGCGCAGCTCAACGCTGCGTTCATGCACTACGCAGTCGGGAGTGGCGAGATGGCGTTCGGCATGAGCGGTCACGAGTTTGCGCACTTTGTGCACGAGTGCGGACTGAGCCACTTTGAGACTGAGCGCCGCGCGCTCGAGCGCATTGTGACGCAGAGTCTCAAGCACGACAGCCTCGCATCGCTCCATGACCGCGGCACGCTCTCGCGCGTTGGCTTTGTGCACGCGCTGCTACGCGTGATCCTCTCGCAAGTCACTAGCAGCGCCACTGGTGCAAAGGACAACAACGCCGCCACTGCGTTCCGAGATGCGATCGAGAAGAGTCTCCAGAGCAACGTCGCGCCTGCTGTGACGCGGCTCACGAGCGGACCGTTCCGAGACCACTCGCACCACGACGTACGTGCGCTAACGCTATGCCTGCTCTCGCTTGTCCGTTGTCAACAGTGTTGACACTCATGCGACTACTGTCGTTGCCTCTCTGTGTGTCGGTGCCGGCGCTTAGAACACGATCGCAGTCTTCCAGGACGCCAAGCCTAAGCTCCTCAAGCTCTACGCCAAGTACGCGCAGCAGGACAAGCTAGGCTGTGCGACGAAGCAACCGCTGCAAGCCGACCGAAAGGACCAATCGAGCGCCTCAGTGGCGACAACAACGTGGCCGCAGCTCCTGTCCGCACACGCACTCAAGCAGATGCTCTACGACGCTGGGATGTTCAGCGTCGGCGACACAAAGGCGCACGACGTGCTCTTTGCGAGTGCAGTCGAGCAGAGCTTCAGCGGATTGCGCGAGAGCAAACTGCCCGAGGACCAGCTCCTCGTGTTTGCCGAGTTCCTCGAAGTCGCAGCGCGCGTGGCGCTGAGTGTGCTCGAAAAGAACGAGTTGCCACCGCGCGATGCGATCAAGATCGCTCTCGACGCACTCCGGAGCCTCCCGCTCAAGCCCGTTGGAGTCGCAGCAGCAGGAGGAGGAACAAGTCGCCGCAAGTGACACACACGCGAGAGCCTTTGATCGATCTACACCCACATACAGAGACAGATCACGCAACAAGGCAGGAGCGACGTTGTAGAGTCTTAACGCTCGTGTATGCTCTCACCCTCCACCGAGTCACGCTTCACTCTGACTTGGCCATTTTACTGTCGACTACTGCGTCTCGAGCGCATCAGACACACGTCCTGAGGATCTCGTACCACGCCTTGCACGAGTCGACCGAGTCCGCTGCGAGCTTGAGCTTCGCGCCATTGATGAGCGTCACAACAAGTCCGCAGTCGAGGTCGCGCGACGCGCCAACGTCCACAACGCGACCAATCGGGCGGAGCTGGTGGTCCACTTCGCTCGCATCGCCCAGGATGCCGCCGTCGACGATGTAGAACTGCCGCAAGGAGCCGCCCACGTCCTTGACGTTCGTGAGCCAGCCGCCAAAGACTGGCGAGAGCCCCTTGCGCTTGCGGCTCGCAATGTACTTCTTCGCATTGAAGCTGTCGCTCCGCGCCGCGGCGTTCATCATGAGCGTGCGCCAGCGCTTCGCCGAGTCGTACGAGTCGGCGTAGACTTTCCAGACCCGACCGCTCTTGAGCCGGATCTCGAGGCCGTTCTGTTTGCCAGACCAGTCCGCCACGCCGTGGACTTTGTCGCAGAGCCCAACACGCGCATTCGTGTCGCGCGCGTAGCTCAGCTCGGCGCCGTGGAGCGTGAAGTACACGCGCTTCCACGTCTTGAACAGCCCCGACTGCTTGTAGAGCCACCCGGCGTGGTTCCCAAGCGCTGTCTGGACGTACGTCGACTTGACAGACGACGCCGAGGACTGCGGCGTCTGGTCATTCGCCAAAGCTGCAGACGACATGGCCGCGTACCAGAGCATGCGCTCGTCGTACGTCTCCGCGTACACGAGCACGGACGCGCCCGTGTCGAGCTCGATCGCAATGCCGTTTGGGTGGACGTCTGCGAACGACACGGACTGGATGTAGCCCGAGTGGCGGCTATCGACGCTCGAGGCGTCTTCGGTCACTTTGCACTCGATGTAGCCGTCAATGCGCACGACAAAGTAGTGCCGCCGCCACGTCCCTGCGCGCACGTCCTGTTTGAACAAGTACCCGTCGTGCTGCTCCGATGCAGTGACCGTGTACGACGTCTTCGAGTGGCCAGTCAAGTGCTGGAGCTTGTCGAGCGCTTGCTCCAGTGCGTGGAGCCAGCTCTCGTGCTCACTCGCGCTGCTGCAGCGCACCGGGAGTTGCGTCCCAGACGAGAACACGAGCACGAGTCCAAGCGCGACGCCCGTCCAGGGCTGGACGCTCTGGATCGTCCCAAAGCCCTTTGGCGCGTGCCCAGGGCCGCGACTGTACTTGAACTCGACGCCCGAGAGCACGGCGTAGTGCTTGGTCCACTTGTGGAACGTCTTGCGCTGGATGAGGAGCCAGCCCGTGAACGGCACGACGGCGACTGTCGCTGCCCGACGCGTCTCAAAGCACGAGCCGCGCGGGACCATGCTCGTCGTTGATGCGGCGGGCGCCGTCGCGTACTGCGCAGGAGAGCGCGCGAGGGCGAATGCTGGGGCACTTGCACGGCGCTCGGGGCCAGTGCCACTCTGGGCTTGGTCACTAAAGCCGCGCGAGCGGCTCTTTGGCTGCTTCACCTTTGCGTCCGCGCCGACGAGCGCGGCGTAGTTGCTGGTGCTAATGGGCAGTCCGTAGACTGTGTCGCCTGTCTCGTCGGCGTCGTCCGTGTTGCCGCTGCTGTCGGCGCGTTTGATTGGGAACCGCGGCTTGCTCTCACTTGCTCGGGTGCTGCTGCTCATCGGCGTAGAGACTGGCGGCGCTTTGACAGCGACGTGCAGCATGCTGCTCCGAGCAAACGCCTCGTAGTTGCGCGTCTCGACTGGGAGACCGCGCACCGTCGCGTCGATCGCAACGACGTCGGCTTCGTCTTCCGACTCGGTGAGCGCTTCTCCGACAAGCGCAGCGTCATCGTCGTCGTGGTTGTTGTTGTTTGAGGCTCCGAGGAGCACAGGGAAGCGCACTGGCGATGCATCTGCGCCAGACTGCCGCCGCCCATTGCTGTTGCTATTGCTGTTGTTGTTGTGGTGGTGGTGGTGGTGAGGCTTTGTGCCGCGGACTGTGACTGCAATCGGCGGTGGTGCGGCAGCTTGTTTGAGCAACTCCTGGTAGTTGCGCGTGTCCATTGCGACGCCGACGGCAATGTCGTCGTCATTGTTGTTGTTGTTGTGGTGGTGGTTGTTGTTGACTGGGCTCGCGGTCGCGGTCTGCGCATAGAACGCCTGGTACGGGTTCACCTCTGGATGCCGCGGCTGCTGTTGCTGCTGCTGTTGGTGACGCTTCGACACCATCGCGCGCGCGCTCTCTCTCTCTCTCTCAACGGCACCGACGACGACGACGAGGTCGAGGAAGTCGAGGAGGTCTGTCTGGTCGGCCGCGTTCTCGCAAATGCGTCTCGCAAGTGCCGCTGCTTGCTTGCTTGCACTGGTTTGTTGCTACCTTCCGACGCTGAAAATTCGAAATTGCTCACATACAAACACGAAGTTGTGTTCCTGACTGGCTTTTGGGTTGGCCCGAATCGGTCACAATTGGACCGCTCTATGTCCGCTTTGGAACGTGTGAAACGCACAGAGGAGGCTCGAAAGGAGGCTCGAACCAACGCCATTCACTGCGGCGCAAATGCTTGGTCTGCGTCTGCAATGTGCTCGAGTGCTCGAGCGATTGGTAGTAAGTAGTGTGTGCCCGCATCGCGAGTCGCTATACAGGAAGCCAAGAAAGCAGCGAAATATCGCTCACACGAGGGTTCGCACGAGCATACTCAAACCAAGTCAGTTGGTCGCTCCTTGATTTCTGGCTGCAGATCCTCATTTTTCACGAAACGGATCATCCAACGTTTTGTATGGACCACGCGAAAGGAGATGGACCATAATAAGCGCAAGTCAAATCGCCCTGTGGGTACAGTCAATGGGTGCACACCACCATCACCTCGTGACTCATTTCACCGCAGACCAAGCTCAAGTCCTTGTCGTCGTCCAGCTCGGTTCCATCACGACGACGACTGACGCGTGCAGTGGGCACTAGCGAGTGGCTCGATCGATCCACTGCTTCGCGCATGCTCGTTTGCTTCACACACGCACACACACACGTCCTACAGCTCAAAGCCAATGTCGTCGTCGTTCGAAAAGAGCACGTCGCGCTCGAGACTCAGCTTCGCGTCGTACAGGATCGAGACACAGCGCGACGAGCCGACACTGTGCGCAGCGTCGCGCTGGAGAATGCGCAAGAGCGAGCCGACTGCCGACAAGATCTCCTCTTTCCGGATCGGAGTCACGTCGTGGACGTCGCCACTTGCCGCGCCAGTGCTGCTCTCGTCGCCATGCGCGAGCTCCAGTCCGTAGCCACTGCTCGCTGCTTCGCTCTCGCGCTCGATCGCGCTGCACATGCGGTGGAGGTTGTGAAAGAGCCAGTCGTAGAGGAACCCGGGCGGCTTGGCGCTGAGGACGTCCCAGATCACGGCGTCGTCCTCGTCCGTCGCAATCTCAATCAAGTGCACGAGCGTGAACGACAGCTGCGTCTCGAGCTGCTCCTTGTACTTGAACTCGGTCACGTCTTGCAAGTCCGACGCCGTCTCGAGCGCATCGGTCGTGGCGCGCAGCGCAGTCTTGAAGAACGCGCCGTAGCCGCTGCGGGAGCGCGAGACGCGCAGTGCACTCGCTGCGCTGATGCGCACTTTGAAGTTCTCTTGCTGCGAGATCGCACTCACGAGCGCTTGGAACACTGTCGGTGCCCACGGTACAGACGCAAGCGGCAAGCTCGGACAGAGCAGGATCTTTGCGATCGCATGGCACGCGTTCCAGCGGACTTTCGGCGACCCGGCGTTGATCTTCGTGGCCAAGACGACCATCGTCTGCGCCAAGAGGTCATCGAGGACGCGCTGCTCGGACGCATTGAGCGTCTCGACAAACGGCTCAAAGCAGATCCAGCGACACACGAGTCCGAGCGTCCGCGCGACACTCGAGGCGACTTTGTCGTTGTCGCTAATGAACACGAGCATCTTCTCGACAATGTGCCGCATCTGGAACACTGGCAAGAGTTCGTACAGCAGCAGCTGGCCGCCGTCGTGACTCGGTGGCTCCTCTGTGTCGCACACGACCTCTGGACCTTGCGTTGTGCAGACATTCCCAAGTGCCCACGCGCCACGGACGCGCACATTCAGCGTCGAGTCACTGAGCGACTCGAGCGCGAGCGACACGACTGCAGACGCAAACGCACGGGTCTTGAACACAGGCGCCAAGCAGAGCGACCCGAGGAGCCGAAAGCCAGCAGCGCGCACGACGGGCGAGCTGTCGCGCGGCGTCTGCAAGAACAGCGCAGTGTACATGTCGAGCGACTGACTCGTGGCGCTGCTGACTTTCGCCAGCGCTGGCAAGCGGCTCTGCTTCTCGCGCAAGAGCGTCCAGTCACTCGGCCGCAAGAGCGTAAAGCACGCGCAGACACTTGCGCGGACGTGGTGGGACGTGTCGCGGAACGCGCGGATGAGGTGCGTCGCCATGAAGTCCAAACACTCGCGGCGCGTTGCTGCACTCGCGTGCTGCGCGGCACTGAGCCAGTGGCTGCTCGTGCTGCGTCCTGGACTGTACGACGCTGGGTCTGTGCTGTCGACACTGCTAGACTCTGTCGGTGAGGCTACTGCAAACCCAAATGCAGTGGTGGCAGATGCGCTGCTACTGCTGTCAGAGCGACTCGTGCTCTCGCCTTTGATGTAGTTCTCCAAGATCTTCACGGCTTGGAGCCGCACGTTCGGGTCCGGGTCCTGGAACGCCGCGAGCATAAAGTCGGCGAGTCGGCGCCAGTTCGCACTGCACACAGTAGAGAGAGTCCGTCCACCAGGTTCGTCAGTCCATCGCTTGTACAAGAGCTACGATCCACAGTCAGTCGCCGCGCTAGCGCAAGCACACGTACCTCAGTGCCGCCGAGTAGTTCTTTGCGATCTTTGACAGCAGCGACATGGCTTCAAGCCGCAAGAGCGTCCGCGCCGCGTCGTCTGGAAGCGAGGCAATCGTCAGGAGCTCTTCGACAAACGACCGCGTACTAAGTGACACGGTGCCGCAGAGGATCGTCACGTTTGCAACGTCAATGTACGTCTTGGCGTTGCTGGGACTCGTCATCCACTCGAGCAGCGGCGAGAGCGTGTCTGGGAGGTTCAAGAGCGCCGAGAAGCACGCGAGACTCGCCATGCGGACGCTATGATCCGACGACGCTGCGGCACCGTAGAGACTTGACGCAAGCGCTTTCAAAATGTCGCCAAGCCGCGGAGTCACGTCGCTCTTGTCGAGCAGCATCGTGACGCTCGCGTACGGGCAGTGCTGGATCACAGACGCTGCAGTCTGTCACAGCATTTGGTGCAGTTACATAGATGTTAATGGCGACAGTCGCAACAGTAGTCGAGATGTTATAGCAGATCCAGAGCCGTACCTTGAGTATCTGCGCAAGTGGCATGCCGTCTTTCTCGTTCTGGATGCAGTACACGAGCGTCACGTGCACTTGGTAGAGCATGAGCGAAATGCGCTTTGGCATCGACGCAAACGACGTCGACGGCGCCACGACGCTCGCTGCGTGGCGGAAGTACTGCTTGAGCGGGATCTTCTCCCAGAACGCGTCGAGGAACTTGGCTGCGGCGACGCGCACGCGCTCGCTCGGGTCGGCAATGAGCAGTGTGAGGACAGACGGCGCGCTGTTGAACAGCGTCATGAACGGTGTCGTTTGCTCCGGGAGGTACAGCCCAACCGACGACGTGACTGCTTTCGGGAAGTGCTGCGCAATCGCTTCGAGCGTATGGAGCACAGTAGTGCGCAAGCGCGCGAGCAAGCCACTGTGTCGGTTGCAACAAACACAGCAGCATTTAGAGTGAGTACACTACTGGATCACACCACACACAAGCGACAGAGCCAACGTACTCGCCCGTATGCCGTCCACTGCTGCTGCTGCTGCTGTCCGAGCCGCACGTGGACGAGTCCGAGTCCGACGGCGAGAGCTCGGGGCGGAACCGAAACACAAACGCATCGCGCTCGTGCTGGAGCACGAGTCCGTAGCCGACGACTTGGCGCATCGAGCTCAAGAGACTCGGGAGAATCGCCTCGATGCGGTCGGTCAACCGGTCGTGGCTCGAGTGGATGATCGTGTAGATGCACTTGACGCTGCACGTGCACGCTTTCACGAGCAAGCGGTCGTCGTCGCCTTTCGTTAAACTGAGCGACTGCTGCCGAAAGTTCTCGACGACAACGCGGAGCAGTGCGGCAAAGTACTGGACCACCTCTGGCGTCTTCGCTGCGTACGTGCAGATGTTCGAGACGCAGCTCGTTGCTGCGTAGCGCGCGTCAATGTCGACGCCCGACGAGTCCAAGTGCTTCAGGAGAACGGCGATGAGCGGCTCGACGTAGTGGTGCACCGCGCGATCGGCGTTGTCGTGGAGCACGAGTCCAAGCGCGCGGATCGCACTTGCAGTATACCACGACGGACAGATCTTGACAAAGCCGAGGAAGAACGCCATGACGCACTCGAGCTGCGGCGCGGAGAACAAGACCTTCTCACGCACGCAGCACTTGTGCACAAAGCGCGTGAACTCCGAGCAGAGGAGCCCTGAGCTCAGCGGAAGGACTTGCGCAAACGCAGCGATCATGCCAGCGATCTCCTGGCAAGAGGTGCGAGCAGTACGAGGTCGATGCGTCAGTGAGGCTGGCTCTGTGGCTCAGTGCCTCTGGACACATGCAGCTGAATGTGCGGCGAGTATGCTCAAGCGCAGGGCTACAGACGCACCTCGCTGCGGATGCGTGGACTCGGGAGCGCGACGCTCAAGAGCTGCTTGAGCATGTCTTCGAGCTCAACGGACGTGAGCTGCAGTGCGCCAATGTCTGCGTCCACGCGCTCGCGGATCGTTGTCCACGTCTTGCGGTCTTTGCGCTGCGCACTGAGGTGCCAGCTCGCAGGCATGCTGCTGCTGGCGTTGCTGATCGCTGACCCAGGAATGGTCATGCTCGACGACATGGCGCGATACAGAGTCGGCGACGGCGACGACGACGACGGTGCTGCGTGTGGATACGGCTGCTGGCGCTGGTTCGCTTGCATCACGAGCTCTGCAAGTCGGCGAGTGGTAGATCCAGCAGCGCTGCTGCTGCTGCTGCCGACTGGCGACGCTCCTACTCGCTGCATCTAACTCGCTGCATCTGCTCATGAGGACTTGTGATGGAAAGCGAACAGGTCGTTAATCGAGTGGTCCACTTCATTGGGACGAGGAGTTTGTGTCGTCCACATCTTCATACAAACCTCCAGTCAAAGTGATGAACCCTTCTTTTCATCACCAGGTCATGCTCAAACAGACGCACCGCTCACATACAAATGCCAAGGTTAAACCGCACCGCACCTCGCTTTTTTCAGTATCTGGAAGTTGTTCGCACCGCTCACATACAATTTTCAAGTTAAAGAGCACCGCTTGTCATTCAGACGAGCGTCTAAGCGTTGTCCAAGAGACGTCGCAGTCGGAAGCTCATGGGCGTGGATCTAGCGCGCTGGCGCATGCAGCGCTGTCAATGGCGTGCATTGCTGCGCATCGCGCTCGGTGCAGTCGCACTGCAGCTCTACTGCGCACCCCGGCGCGTGCTCGAGCACAGCCACGCACACGTGCACGCGCACGAGCAGTTTGAAGACGTGCTGTTTCTGCGCATGTGGCTCGGATTTGCAGTCACACTGTATGCGCTCAGCGGTGTGATCTCAAAGCAAATCGTCCTCGGTGCGTGCGTCCATGCATTCTGTATGCCTGCGTGGGCACGCATGGCAGTGTCGTGGATGAGACTCACAGCATGCTACTCGGTGGCTATGCACCACGACCGCCTGCAGTCTCGCTGCTCCATGCGCTGATCCACTTTGCGCGCTCGATCTCCGACGCACCATCCGTTGTCACGCCACGTGCATCGGCGCCGCTGCGGAGCATCGCATTCTACTGGCAAACGAGCGCATTTGAAGCCTGTGCTTACGAGTACAGCGCGCTGCTCACGTTTGCACTGCTGCTGCGCTACGTGCTGTTCCCACCGCCGTCTGCACTCGCGACGTTCCAGCGCCACAGGTGCGTGTGTGTTCGAGCGAGCAATCCACGATGTATCTGTTGTCTTCTGCTCGCAACGCGCTGTGTCGCTGACTTATGCACGCGCTCACTTGCGTCCTGCAGTCGCAACTTGAAAGCGTTCTTTGCGCAGCACGACCGCGAGTTCGTGCCGCTCGTTGACCACTTGCTCGAAGAGTACACTGGGCACGAGCGACTGCTCTACGCGCGCATTCGGCGTCTCTACTGCGCTCCCACACGCAGCAGCACGTCTATCGACACGACAGCTGACGCCGAGCCACCTTATGTCTCTACTACGTCAGCGACGCCTGCGTTCGCGACGTCGCCGGCCCGAGCAGCAGCGCAGCTCATGACGCCATAGGAAGCACCACATGCGAGCAGTACAGACACACCACTCGCAAGCAGAGCAATAAAACACAAGCGTGGGTTATTAGAGTATAGAACGTGAATGACGTCGTCTGCGGCGCACGCAACTGTGCGCGAGCAGCAGCAACGCACAAAGCTACTGACGCACGGTCGTGAGCGCGTGAACAGGGTGGTGCTGGTGGGCGGCACACTTCACTGAAGCGCTCAGTGCGTCGCTGCTCGTGTCGCTGCTGCTGCGCGCACACAGCGCACTTTGCTTCTCTATGCTGCGACGCATGCCGCTCGCTTAGCGCGAGTATGTCTGGCCATTGCCGCGCTTGCCCGAGTTCTGCCACTTGGCGAGCTTCACGAGCGGCTTGCGGTCTGCTTCGCCAGCGCGCGCCTTCTTGTTCAGCGGACGCTGCGACAGCTTCGTCGCGCGACGCACAGCCTCCTGCGTCTTCTCGCTCGGGAACCCGGCTTCGTTGCGCGGCGTGACGAGCGACGCCGAGCGGTTCCGCGACTTGGACCGCGCAATCGACTTGGACCGCGCACGCACACGGAAGTCCGACGCGTCGACGTCCTCCATGTCGACGTCGCCCATCTCGTCGCGGTCGCGCTTGCGGCCACGGCTCTCGTCGCCCGCGCGGCGCTTTGCAGCGACTGCTGCCGCGTGCTTCATGTGGCTCGTGTCAACGCCGAGGTCTTCGAGCTGCTTCTTCGTGTCCAACAGCGAGCGCTGCTTCGCAAGTGCTTTGCGCGGCAAGACCGAGCGGTTCTTGTTCTTGTTCATGCGGTGGTCCGCGACCATGATCGCCTTCTTCTTGCGAATGCGCGCGAGCTTGTCTTTCTGTTCGTCGTCGAGGTCGCTGATGTCCTCGTCGTCGTCGCCGCCGTCCATTGGCGCGTTCGCCATGGCTTCGTCCTCCTCCTTCTCGAGCGCGTCGAGGCGCTTGAGGATGTCCGGGTCAATGAAGTCGGCAATGTTCTTGCCGTTCCAGATCTCCGGGATCGCATCCGTCGCCCACGAGTCGTCCTTGAGCATGCCCTTGTAGTGTTCCCGGAAGTCGAACGAGTACACACCGGCGCCGCCGTTCGCGTTCATCTTGTCCTTCTGGAGCACGCGCGGCGGTGGGACGTAGCCAGCTTCACGCGCTTCCAAGACGCTGTCTGGGATCGTGATGTCGCGCTTGACGCCGTCACGCGCAACTGGCACCGCGACGCTCAAGCGGTTGAGCACATCCGCGACCTTGTTGCCCTTGACCTTGGAGTTCACACGGTGCGCCAGGAGCTGGTCGCACGCGTAGTTCTTCACGTCCGAGACGTTCTCCTCCGAGTGGTTCGACATCGTAAACATCTTCGCCTTTGTCTCGGACACGGCGCTGGTGATCATCGCCTGGTGGGTCTCACTCAGCTCTTCGAACTTGGTCTGGTCGATCTTGTTGCACACGAGCACGAGCGGCTTGTTCGCAAAGAGCGGTCGGATGTTCTGGAACAGACTCAGCTGCTGCTCGATCGTGAAGCCGCACTGCTCCGAGATGTCGAGGAAGAAGAGGATCGACGCTTGCAAGTGCGCGAGCGCTGTCACAGCTTGCATCTCGATCGTGTTGCGGTCCTCGAGCGCGTGGTCGAGGATACCAGGCGTATCGATCACTTGCCAGCGCAGGTACTTGTAGTCCAAGTGGCCGACGTACAGCGCCTTCGTCGTGAATGCGTACGGCTGCACTTCGACGTCGGCGCGCGTGACCTTGTTCATGAAGCTCGACTTGCCGACGTTCGGGAAGCCCGTGACAAGGAGCGTGCGCGTGTTCGGGTCGATCGACGGCAGACGCGACAAGTGCTTGCGCACTTCCTCCAAGTACTCGAGCGACGCCTTTTGCTTCTTCAAGAGCGTGCACATGCGACCGAGCGCCGCGCGCTTGAGCTGTTTGCAGCGGTAGAGCGAGTCGCCGTACTTGATCATGCGCACGTAGTCCTTTGCAATGTTGTCAATCAGTGCGCGCGCCGTGTTGACCTGGCCGAGCGCGAGCTTGTAGTGGTCGCGGTCGTACAGGATGTTGATCAAGTCGGCGTAGAACGGGTGCAAGTCATCGAGGCGCGGGAAGTCGTCGATGATCTGGCTGAGCTTCTCCTGGCACGTCTGCTGCGTGAACTTGACCTTGCGCATGTAGAACGCGCGGATGCGCGAGATCGCATACGTCGGGTGGATCACCGTCGGCGTCTTGCGCTGCGTGCGCGTGAGCACGATGTCGATGAAGTCCGACGCCGACGGCACGGTCTGAATCTTCTTGAAGTTGTACACGACCATGGCTGCTGCTGCTGTTGCGTGCGACTAGCGGTGGACGATGCGGAGCGCGAGGTGCTCGTCGGGAGCGGCTTGTTGCTTGCTTGAGCTCCTGCTGGAACGCACACAATGCCAATCGACCGAGCGCTGTCTGTCTTTTCGAGCTGCTGGTGCCTTCCGTTTTGGTTGGTTCTGAACGAAGACGGCGCGAGTGGTACACCAAACGGTACACTGTGCCATAATTCGTACCGCTGCATGCGCAGACACCCGGTACCGACTAAGAACTGCATGGCTGGTTTATGTGGTTGTGTGGCAAACACCATGAACCCTGACGCGTGGAGTCTCGCATGCAGACTCGCTTGCGGCTATTGTGTCATGCGCGCTGGCTTGCAGTGCATCGATGCACTGTCAGCTTGGCTATCATCTCGTTGTGTGCCGCTGCTGCTGTTTCGATCGTAGCAACACCAAGACCAAACAGCAGCGCAGACAGCCAGAGGCACACACACCAAGAGCAAGTGTGGTTCGGACTGGCTTTGAGCTTTGACCCTGACGCATTTCGCTCTGAATACAAGGTTTTCCTGCGCAACATCGTGTGCAAACGCCACAGTCAGTCAATCCTTCCGTCTAACTATCAGAATCACCTCTGTTAAGTTATACCCGAGGCAGTGAAACCACGACGCGAGGGGGAAACGACTGCAGCATCCAGTCCGAAACTTTCCCAGCTCGCTTGCTCACACACACACAAGCTCGGACAGCACGTCGTGGCACCAGTGCGTCGTTCAGACCAGCAGCAGCACAGCAGCTCTCCGCGCGCACTCTGTGTCACACTCGCCACGCGCTTCAGTACTCGCCACTCGCTACTCTCCCCCTGCGCACACCTCCTCACAGCCTTCATAGCAAGCACGAGCTACGAGGATGTGGACAGTCCTCTTCGGTGAGCACGACGCTGCTGCTGCGAGCAAAGAGCCGCTCGAGCTCCTCGACGACGAGCAGGAGAACCAGCAGCCGTCGCCGCGCACTCGCCACGCACACACCACGTCGAACGGCAAGCTGCGCCTCTCGATTGCATCCACAGCTGCGTCGTCGCCGCCTCAGTCGCCTACGAGCGCAGCCGATGCGATGCGCTTGTCGTCCGAGTCGGCATCGACGATCCGCGGCTCCGAGTCGTCGTTCCTTGCGCCGTCGCCGCCTAATTCGTCGCATGGCGTGCGGCGCTCGTCGAGCTCAGCTGCGAGTGCGAGTGGTGCACCGCCATCATCGGCACGCCGCGGCTCGCGCAGTCCGATCCCGAGCGCACTGGACGACGACGAGCAGACGCCGATGGCGATGCTCCTGCGCCGCATGAACCAGCTCATGATGAAGGTCGGCGAGCACGAGTTTGAGAAGAAGACGCTCGTCGATGGGGTACGTCCGTGCGGACTTTAGTGCGCGCGTACGATTGCATCTCTAAGTCCGCATCGATTGACATGTCTGCGTGTGTGCATCCATGTGTAGATGGAGAAAGACCGCGAGCGCTTCGCGACGCAGATCCGAGCGCTCGAGCGCGAGATCGAAGACGTGAAGGACCAGAATGTCCAGCTCCAGTACAAGCTCGAGTACACGACGGAGCCGATGCTCATGGAGCAGCTCCAGGACGTGACCGACATGCGCGACGCGCTCACGAACGTCAAAGTGCAGCTCGAGCGCGAGATTAGCGAGAAGGACGCGCTGCTGGCGGAGCGCCAGGCCGCGCTGGACGCAGCGCTCGAAGCGAAAGTGCGCGAACTGCAGCAGCTCGAGCACGAGCTCCACGACGTCGAGTGCGAGCGCGACGCGCTCGAGCAGCGCGTCGCAGAGGCGACAAAAGCCGCAGAGGATGGCGCCAAGGCGCTGTACCAGAGCCAGCTCGACGCAAAAGTCGCCGCGGTCGCTGAGCTCACGCACGAGTGCGCGGCGCTCGAGACGGAGCTCGAGTCCAAGCAGCAGCAGCTCGAAGCGCTCGAAGTCGAACGCGCAGTCGCAGCGCAGCAGCACCACGACCAACTTGCGCAGGTCCGTGACGACCTCGACGTTGCTGAGCACCGCCATGCACAAGCACTCGAGGCGCTTCAGATGGCTGTCGACGACGCTGTGCGCGCGAAAGAGCAGGCGCTGAGTGAGCTGCGAGCGTCGCACAGTGGGGTCGTCGAGATGCTGGAGCAGCGCGTCCGGGAGCTCGAGACGCAGGTGTGCGAGTCCGAGTCGGCGCTGAGCGACCTCACGCACGAGACCGAGGACTACAAAGAGGACTGCGCGCTGCTCTGGAAAACGAACGAAGACCTGAAGCAGCAGCTCACGCTCGCATCGGCCGAGACGATGCTCCGCGACGCAGAGATGCGCGAGACGGCGCTGTCGAGCCAGTCGGCTCTGCTTGAGAAGGTCCACGAGCTCGAGTGCCAGCTCCAGACGCTGCACGAGCAGCTCCACGAGAAGACGCAGGAGGTCGCGTCGCTCCAAGCGGATGCGGCGCGCGCCGCAGCGAAGCCAACGATGTCAGTCGACCAGTACGTTGCTATCGTCCTTGACGTGGCTCACTCACTCACGGACTGACTGACTGATGGCCGACGGATGAACTAACGCTCGGCGTTGTGCGTTGTCTGCGTGAGCAGACAGCCGTGGAAGAGCAGTGCGATCCGCGTGCTGACAGACCAGGTCGCCGCGGCGCAGCGCGAGCTCTCGGACGCGATGGACCTGAACTTGCACCTGAACAACCGCAACACGTGGCTCGAAGAGCAGCACAAGGTCCTTTCGGCTGCGAGCGCGGCGGCTGCGACTGCTGCTAGCAGCGCGAGCGCATTGGAAGCGACTGTTGCAGCGCTCGAACAGCAGCTCGCAGCGTCGCAGCAAGCGCAGCAGAGCGCCGAGGACCAGCACCGCTCGCTCGTGACGCAGTTCCAGCAGCTCGAGTACGCGCACCGCAGCACGCAGACGCAGCTCCACGAGCGCTCCGTTGCGTACGAGGCGCTCGAGCACGACGTCCAGCGTCTTCAGAGCGCGAGTCACGCAACATCGGAGGAGCTGACGCGAGTGCAGCAGGAGCTCCGGACGCTCGAGAACGAGTCAAGTGCGCGTGCGAGCGAGCTCGACCGTGTTCGCGCTGCAGAGGCGGACGCTGCGAGCCTCATTGAGCAGCTTCGTCGCTCTGAGCACGCGCTCCAGACTGCGAACGCGTCGCTCGAGGCGCAAGTGCGCGACTCGCAGTCGACGAACGCGCTGTTTGCAGAGCGCGCGAGTGCCCAGAGCGAGCTCGAGCGCTCGGTCGCAGCGCTCGAAGCTGACAAGCGCGTCCTCGAGACGGAGCTGGAAGCGACGAAGACGTCGTTGTCGGAAGCGTCGTTCTACGCGGAGCAGTTCCATGCGACCGAGTCGGAGCTCGCAGCGCAGCGTGCGGCGTACGAGACGCTACGTGTGGAGCTCCACAGTGTCCAGACGTCGTTGACTGACGCGACGAGCACGAATGCGACGCTCCAGCAGCGCATCGCGGACCTCACGCGCGATGTCGAGCGCGTGACGTCGCAGCTCGCGAGTGTGAGTGACGCGGCGTCGAAGCTCGCGCAGGTCGAAGCGCAGTGCGCAGCCCTCAAGGCGGAGCTCGAGAGCGTTCAGGAGAACGCGCAGGAGAGCGCGTACGAAGCCGAGACGAAACTCGAAGAAGCGACGCTCGACCTCGACGCGCTCCGCAAGTCGCTCGACGCCAAGACGGGCGAGTGCCTGGCGCTCGAGCAGACGGCTGCTGATGCCGCTCACACGACACAGCGCGCTGCGAATGCCGAGCGCGACGTGGCGCAAGCGCAGCGCGAGCTCTTTGACCTGAACGCCCAGATGCAGCACTTGCGCGCGTCCCAGCACAGCCTCACGGCGCGTCTCGCGCACGCGACGCAGGCAAACGAGCAGCTCACGCGCGACCTCGGTACCGTTCAGTCCGAGCGCCATGCTGTCGAACACGCGACGCGTGCGCTCGAGACGCAGCTCCAGGACGCAATGAGCCGTGCGCAGCAAGCCGAAGCCGCGCAGACTGAGCTCCAGCGCGAGCTCGACGATGTCGCTCGAGCGCGCGAGACTGACCGCGCAAAGCTCGCGCACGCCGAGCAGCAGCTCGCAAACACGAGTGCGGACGCTGCGAAGCTCCACGCGCAGGTCGAGTCGCTCACGAAGAAGGCGCTCGCACTCCGCTCCGAGCTCGAGAGCGTCCGCGAAGAGGCGGAACTCAAGACCGAGGCGTCGCAGTCGCTCAGTGCGAACCTCAAAGCCACGCAAGCAGAGCTCATGCGCGTGGCCCAGGCGAAGGACGCCGACGTCGCAGCTGTGCACGCGCAGCGCGAGCGCGAGGCCCAGCACCTCCACGCTCACGTCGCGTCGCTCCAGGACGAGCTCGCGCAGGTCCGAGCAGCAGCGAGTGCAGCCCAGAACGCTCACGCAGCGCTTGCAGCGGAGCTCGAGCAGCACCAGCACGAGCTCGCGCGGCTCCAGCACGCGCTCCAGCAAGCTGAAGCCGACGCTGGCCGTGTCGAAGGACTGGAAGCCGAGCGCGAGACGCTGTCGACGCAGCTCGCGCACGCCGAGCAGCACGCGCGCAGCACTGACGCATCGTGCCGAGAGCTCGAGCGCGCGCTCGAGGCGTCGAAGCAGTTCTGCGAAGACCTCTCGGCGCGCTGCGAAGAGCGCACGGCGCAGGTCCAGACGTACGCCAAGCAGATCCAGGACGAGTCGCAGCTCGAGGTCCAGCGCCTGAGCCACGTGAACGAGTCGCTCCAGCGCGAGCTCGAGAAGTTTGCGCAGCACCGGTTCCGCGAAGCGAGCGCGGAGGAAGAGCTCCACTTGCACATCGCAGAGCTCCAAGCGGAGAACAACGTCTTGGCCGCGCGCGCGCATCGCCTCACGCAGCAGCTCTCGCAGTTCACGGACGTCCCGGACGAGGACCGCTTGGCGGCGACCCAGAGCCCAACGCCCGACTTGTGGGAGCTCCTGTCGTCGGGCATGGAGCAGCTCAAAGCCGATCTCGAGCTCGCGAGCAAGTACGCAGCGAGCATTGACGCGAATGGCTTGGAGGTCGTCGACCGTAGCGAGGAGCCACTCGCGCTTGCGTCGTAGCGAACATGGTCGTAGCGTGTGCGTCGTAGTGTGGCTAGAGACCGAGAGAGAGAGTGAGAGAGAGCAGTGTTGGAGAATGGCAATGAATGCTACAACCCTGGACCAAGGACGCTGTGTGGTGTGCTGGCTAGGTCTGCACTTGCTCCAGGTACTGCTTCCACTTGCGCAGGAACAGCGCGTTGAGCGCCTGCGCGTCGTCGGTTGACGTGAACAGACACACTTCGTCGTTGTCTTGCTCGGTCGCACCCGTCCAATCGAACGAGCCTTGGACAGCGACCGAGCCGTCAACGGTGGCGTACTTTGAGTACATGCACCCGGGCGTCGTCTTCATGCACACATGGATCTTGGCTTTGGCCAACGCCATGTAGACCCACGCCGGCGTCGCGACCGGGTCCAGGATCACGTACACCGCCACGCCTCGCTGTCGAGCTTTCGTCAAAGCCGCCATGAGCGTCCTGTTCGAGAGCGCATGCATGCACACTCGGATGGTCTTCCTCGCGCTCGCTAAGAACGCGAGCAAGCGCTTCAGCGAGTCCTCCGTCGCGGAACGCCAAGAGACCACGGAACACGACCTAGCGCGCCTTCCAGTGCGCTCGCACTGCGCGCTTCACTGTCGTGAACGACGCTCGAGTCTGCAGCGAGTCATACAGCGTCTTCGCTGGCTCAGCGCCAGGACCTCGGTTTCGGTCAGCCCACTCCGCGATGCGCTCGAGCTCGTCTTGCGTGAGCGCGCGAGGGCGTCCTGGAGGTCTCTCGGAAGAGCGGTGCAGCGACGAGGATAGCGTGGAGCGCGGGATCCCAGCATCACGCGCAGTGCTCGACACGGAGGAGCCAGTCGCGACCTTCCTCTTCGCGAGCTGGAGCTTGGTCAGAGGCGGGACCATCGCGAGCGCGTCGTTGGCTGGAGCGAGGAACGCGGCGAATGACTGCATGAGAGCGATGCATGATATACCGCTTCAACGTCCAATGACTTGTTTTCAGTATGGGTGACACAATTGTCAAGTCACTGTTGGAGGTGTGTAAACTACGATACTTCCTCGAGTCGCATGATGAAGCAGCTCTTCGACTTGGTGGCGTGCTCTCGCTTGCTTGGCAGTCGGTGCACGAGAGTCAACGGGCGACGCGCTGCCCCGTAGGTCATGCATTCGCGTCTTACGACTCAACTGCACAGCAAAAGAGTGACACTGGCATCGCCACTAGCCTCAGTCGGACGAGCTGCTCACCCACGAGAGCCCAACGAACGACGCGAACACGAGGACATCGGACGAGAGCAGCCACCAGAGCTGCGACGCATTGATCTGCACGAACACAGCACGACGCCACAATGTAAACATACGAGCGATAGCAGAGCGCGCTGCAGGACAACGACAGCAAAGCACAGACGCACTGCAGTGACTCGGTAGAGCAGCGACGGCACGGCGAACGCCGAGACCCAGAAGAACGACTCGAAGAAGCAGCCAAAGTTCGTCCACATGCTGTGAACATGATGAACATGTGCGTGAGAGCTCGTCATTGCGCGTGGCATGGACCGCATCGCGCGCATGCGAGTCGCTCGGCAGTGCGACGTACCTCATCTCTTCGTTTTCACCAAGCGCAGCACATGCGGCTGCTGTCACTGGAAGGAGCACATACGGGAAGACTAAGAGAGGAAGACACCCATGCAAGAAGACGAGAGCGTGAGAGCCTCCACTCCGACCGCGCAGCTGAAAGATAGCAACGCATGATGACATACACACAAGCGGTACGTACGGACAAAGAGACCCCACTGCGTCTGGTACAGCGCCGCCTCGAGAATGACGCCGACGAGCGCCAGCACGAAGAGCACGCCAAACACGGCCAGCAGCACAGCTGGTACAGACCAGCGCAGCAGCGAACAGAGCATTAGCAAGTGGGCGAGTGGAAGCACGCGATGCACTTGCCGATCGACAAGCTCCAGCATCTACACGAGCTCGCCAACAGCGGCCACATGCACAGGCACATGCACATACATTGCTTCATTTTCAACGTCCAAGCGAGTTTGACAAGCAAAGAATGAAAATCAGGAAAAGCAAATTTACAAAGAAATTCACTAATTGGATGCGAATTTTTAGCTTAGAAATTGTGAAGCATCGTGATTGCCAAAGAAGAACACGCCTAGACTCCAACAGCGTACACTGATCATTACACAACAAGGATTGGTTCGGGTAAACAACGTGAAGAAAGAACATGATGAGCGGCGCACTAAGCAGCGACAAGGCACTGTGCGTGCTCACTCATTCTAGAACCTCACGACGATGAAGTTCCCACCATTCAGCCCTCTGTTTCCAAATTGTCGTCAAACAACAGCACGCACAAAGCAGACCAAGCAAGGCCAAACGCGACCAATTTTTTGCGAGGCAGCCTACCGTTAGTGATCTAGGACACAGGACAAACAAGCGCTCGTTTGATTCTTGTGGACTTGACTCAACAGCAACAAGCAGACCGAACAACGCGCGGCGACGGAAAGAAACAAACCGAGTCGCACTTGCACCACCGATCGCATTGCTGGCTGTGATGAGTCACGCGCCATCGCTGACCAATCCAAAAGCCGTAAATCACGATCCCCGTGATCTTGCCGTTTTGCAGGTGCATACGCCAATGAGTACGGTTGAAAGGTGAGAACGCCACGTCGAGTGTCTTCTGCCAAAGCGACAACTGCAAGACGGGTAAGAACTTCGACAACCGCCCGAAAGAACGCTGCGATATCGTACTTTTGAGACCAGCACAGAGCTACACATTCGCTTCCACGTTTTCACCACCCCAATTCGATCGCGAGCCCATACGTTGGACAGCGCACGTTTGCGACTA
>JAASFT010000750.1:0-13700 GCA_023333885.1 Globisporangium parvum
AGCTGAGCATCCGCGAGTACAGCGTCTCGCAGACGACGCTCGAGCAGATCTTCAACCAGTTCGCGTCGCAGCAAGCCGAGGAGCAGGGCGTCGCGCGAGGCATGTATGCTGGCGATAACTGAGTAGTAGGTAGCTCAGCGAGCCCGACGGCTGTGTGTGTAGACGCTTGAGCACACTGAGCGCGGAGCTCCTGGATAAGCATGAATACCGATGTGAATGGTTCCTCTCTGTCGATGCGCTCGATGCTGTTCGCGTCACTGATGCGATGACGGACCTTGCCTCACTCGCGCGCTGCCATCCTCGTCGCTCGCGCGTCGGTGAGCTGCTCCGATGTCAAAAAGGACGTGCTGAGCCGCGTGTCGGTTCGGCGAGAAGGCGTCGACGGCGACTAACGCGCGACGAGGAGTGACCGGCGACCTGGCTGTCGCGCTCTCGCACTCGCTCGCAGACGCTGTCAGAGCCATGGCGCGCGAGCGGAGCTGGAGCCGCGACAGTCGCACGCAGACGGCAATGCTGCGTCTGCTCGGCTGCAGCATCGCCCTTTGCTGCGTCGTCTCGTTCGCACAGCTCGGCGTGCTGACGAGGCAAAGAACTGCGACGACGAGACCCAGACAGGTGGCTGCGCTGCGCTCGAGCGACCGGGAGCTCGTGTTCGCGATCAAGCGCAGTCCAGACAGAGATGCGAGAGCACCCAGTAGCATCGCTGCTGCAGGCGTGAGTGGCTCGTCGCGCTCCAGCACGTTCTCATCGACAAGTGCATCTGGATCGAGTAGCAGTCGCACCGCAGCGAGCGCGTCAGGAGACCAGCCCGATCTTCCAGTGTCGATTGCAGATGCGCGCACGTCATCTGATCCACCAGTGCTCCTGCCGACAGTGCCTGGGGCCACAGCTGCGAATGCCACGAAGGACGTCACGCGCGACACGCTAGCGCCTGACAAAGCCTCGAGTACTACGCAAGCGCCAACGGCGTCCGTGGTGGAGCCCAATGCACCGACATCTGCTCCAACGAAAGCTGCGGCGAGAGCGCCTGCTACCAAGACACCAGTGGTGCCAGCACCACGCGAACGACGGTCGCTGCCTCCTGCAGGCACGTTGAGCCGACTCAAGCCGTCGACGAAAGCTCTGGCATCGCCGGCACCTTCACAGAAGCTAGTGCCCAAGCCGACACCCAAGCCAACGCGACCTGTCGTTCGCATCCCTGAGCCTCGTGTGAACGTACAGCATGGTCGCCGAGGCATCGTGATGTGCCTGTACGAGCGTATTGTGCCACTTGGGGTCTCACTCATCCGGGAACTGCGCTGCCTCGGGAACACCGAGCGCATCGAAGTGTTCCACTGCCGCGAGCTCTCAGCATCGAGTCAGAAGCTCCTGAGTACGATCGACAGCAACGTCGCTATCATCGACGCCTGCAGCGCGCTCGTTGACCGCGGGGTGATGGACAGTGAGCTCGCGGGCACCTTCCGGAGCTACTGGCTCAAGCCCCTCGCAGTGCACCAGACGACGCTCGAAGAGGTCATCCTGCTCGACGCCGACGACGTGCTCTTGCGCGACCCAGCTGTGCTGCGCATGACTCCAGGCTACCGCGCGAACGGCACGCTGTTCTTCTACGACCGCGTCGTGCGGCGCAAGGAGTTCTTCAACCGCAAGCACTACGTCCCGGCGAGCAACGCCACAGACAAGAGCAAGGCGAAGCCGAAGCGCAAGACGCGCGGACGACACCTCAAGCACTGGGTCGAGACGTTTGACTACGCGCGCTTTGGGCTCGCTTCCGAGCCTCGACCGAGTGCGCACTTGCTCGCGTCGTTTGCGTACCGCGGCAAGACGTGCCACGAGCAGGACTCGTCGATGCTCTTGATCCACAAGCGCAACGCAGCGAAAGCGATGGAGGTGCTCTGGTTCCTCATCACCGAGCACCGGTTCCTCGACGCCTTTTCGTGGTACGACGCGAGCTTGTGGGGACTAGCGCGCGCCTGTGCGTGTGTGTGTGTGGCAAAGTGGGATCTCACGCGACGCAATGGCTGCTGCTACCTCTCGTGCTTGTGTTTGGCTGCGGCGCAGGGGCGACAAGGAAGCGTTCTGGCTCGCGTACGAGTTCTCGCACACGCCCTACTTCTTCTCGCCCTGGGGTGCGAGCGTCGTGTCGTCGGCGCCGAACGACGACCTCACGCGCCACCCGACGACGCTCTGCGGCAGTCTCGCGCACTACATGCCAGTGAACGACTCGAGGCTACCGCCAGAGCTGCTCTACATCAACGGCAAGGCGCTCGTGGATCCAGTGCCATTTGACCTCGGCGACACTGCGCACTTGCGACCGAATCAAGTGTTCAACGTGCTCCCGACGCACGTGACACCGCGGCAAGTGCGCACTGCTGTCGACCGGCCGGAGCAAGGTCGCGACTTTGTCGAGTGCCTCACTCGGCTCGGCGCCGAGCCTGTGCCGCCAGTGCTGCGCATCCATCTCTGGCGCCGGCGGATCCACTTCCTTGCGATCTCGATGGACGTGCTCGAGCCGCTCGCGTCCTGCAGTGGCGGCGCTCTTGGGATCAGCACTAGCATCATCGGCACCGACGCTGCGGCGTTGCAAGTCGACGAGCGCTGACCAGGCCGGCGCACGCCCATATAGCGACAAACACACACACACAACACTCGACCGGATGTGCTCGCTGAAGCGCTCGGGCTCGCGTCCGCGCCGTCCAGAGACCGCGGCACCGCACCGCGCCATGCCGATCATCATCGCCATCAAGTCAGCGCGTCGTTCGTCCGTATCTCTTCATTGGATCTACGTTTGCATGCAGCAAATCGCGCGAGTACCGACCGCCTGCTCTCCATCGTATGCGCAAGGGTATGCACGACACCGTCTTCTTGCCGTGCAATTTGCCGCACCTGCAACAATACGTAGGATCACATTTCGCAGGAAATCAAAAGTGACCTGGCGTCGCGGAAATTCCTACCGCGCAAACACAAGCAACGGAAAAAAGGGAGCGAAACGGAAAAAAGGACGTAAGAGCTCGTCGCCGTCGCCGCTGTCGCTCGCACTCGCACGACGCAGCAGACGCAGCAGCAGCCGTCTCCTCGCGCTCGGGATCTCTGGACGTGCAACTGCGCGCACGCCTGTGTGTGTGTGTCTCTCTCTCTCTCACTCTCTCACGCTCCGCAGCAGCAGCAGCCGCAAGCGAGTCGTCCCGCATCCCCACGCGCGCGCGGCTGTTGAAGCACACCACGTGCACACTCCGGCGTCGCACGTGCCGCTCCACCGACTCGGCACCACCGAGCTGCCGAAAGACCTCAGCGCGCACGTTGCAATGAGCAGCAGTGCGAATGCCGGCGCGAATGGCGCGTCGCGCGCGTCGCAGGACGAGAGCGACAAAACGGGCGACGGCGTGTACGTGACCAAGTCGCGGTCGACGTTCTCGATGTGGCTCCACGGCAAGACGGCGCCTGCGCGCACGAACCCGTCAGCGGTGGTCTTTCGCTCGGCCGATGTGATCCAAGAGGGCTACTTGATGAAGCAAGGGCTGCGGCTGAAGATGTGGACGAAGCGGTACTTCATCTTGCGCCTCGAGGAGCGGCACATGACGCTCGGGTACTACACGAGCAAAGAGTCGCTCACGCTGTGCTCCGAGACGCCGATTGGGCCGGGCCATACGCTCGCGTCTGTGAACACAGCGAAGCACCCGCGCCGGATCGAGCTCCGGTGCGGCACCAAGTCGCTCATTGTCGAAGCCGAGGACGAGAAGACGTACACGGCGTGGAAGCGCGCGCTGCAGGAGGCGATTCGGTGGAACCACGCGATGGTGCCGACGAAAGACGGCTCGTTCGTGCCGTACGGCAAGCAAGCGACGGAGGACAAGCTCAATGAAGAGCGCAGTCGCACGGAGGCCGCAAAGAAGCTCCGCGAGAAGCAGCGCGCCGACGAAGCTGCGGCCGCGGCGAACGCAGCGAACAAGCCCAAGTACTTGCCGGCCACGCGCGACGGGACGCAGTGCTTCATGACGTCGAACACGCGGTTCGAGATCCCGAGCTACTTTGAGTACGTCAAGACGATCGGCTCAGGCGCGTACGGCGTCGTGATCTCGGCCAAGCACACGGAGACGGGCAAGACCGTTGCGATCAAGAACATCCAGCGCGCGTTCGACGACCTCACGGACGCCAAGCGCATTGTGCGCGAGATCAAGCTCATGCGCCACCTCCAGCACAAGTACGTGCTCGGCGTCGACGACATCCTCGAGCCCGTGTCGCTCGCCAAGTTTGAAGACGTGTACATTGTCTCGGAGCTCATGGCGACGGACCTCCATCGCGTGATCTACTCGCGCCACGCGCTCTCGGACGAGCACATTGCGTTCTTCATGTACCAGATGCTCTGCGCCATGAAGTACGTCCACTCGGCGAACGTGATCCACCGCGACCTGAAGCCGTCCAACATCCTCGTGAACGCGAACTGCGAGCTCAAGATCTGCGACTTTGGGCTCGCGCGCGGGATCTTCCCGGAAGAGGAGCTCGAGCTGACCGAGTACGTCGTCACGCGGTGGTATCGCGCGCCCGAGATCATGCTCGGGTGCATGAAGTACACGAAAGAAGTGGACGTCTGGTCCATGGGCTGCATCTTTGCCGAGATGATGTCGCGCAAGCCGCTGTTCCCCGGGCAGGACTACATTGACCAGCTCCACTTGATCATGAACGCCCTCGGCGCCCCGAGCGACCAGGAGCTCTACTTTCTCACGAACGCCCGCGCGCGCAAGTTCATGAACACCGAGTACCACAAGCGCGGACCGGGGCCGGTCAAGCCACTGGCGCAGCTCTTCACGGACGCACCGCCCGATGCGCTCGACTTGCTCGAGAAGATGCTCGTGATCGACCCGAACAAGCGCATTAGCATCGACGACGCGCTCGCGCACCCGTACGTGGCGTCGATCCGGAATCGAGACGACGAGACGACGGCGAGTGCGAGCTTCGACTACGACTTTGAGAACGAGAAGCTCACGAAGCCCGTGCTCCAGCGCCTGATCTGGGACGAGATGAAGGTGTTCCACCCGGACGCGCACGACGACACGGACGGCAGTGGTGGCGATGGCGCGCCGGTAGAGCTCACAGCGAGCACTGGTCCCGCCCGACGCTCCGAGTCCGTGACGGCAAGTCGACCGTCCATGGTGACGCCGGTGACACCGGAAGTCGCGCCATCAACCGCAGCAGCCGCGTCCGTGTCAAATGCGACGGTTGCGTCGACTTCGAGCGCGAGTAGTGGTGGCGGCGGCGAGCTGAGGAGACCAAGCGTGAGTGGCAGTGGCGACAAGGCGCCGAGTTCACTCAGCAGCAACGGCGTGGCGGCAGTCAGCGCTGCCGCGAGCGGTGGCACGCGGCAAGAGGCGGGCGAGCCAGCGCGCGAGGTCGCAGAGTGAGGTCCGCGTCGGTGCGAGTGGATCGCGCCAATGCGATGCTGGCGGTAGCTCGCACGTGCTGAAGGTGGTGGGCAGCGTAACAACGAGCTGCGTAACGCGAGTTCTGTGTTCATGGTGACGCTAGGCGATGACGGGTGCGGGATGGGTGCTTGTGGGGCTTTGCCGCGTGGCGTGCGGACATGGAGAGGCAGCTTGCTAGCTTGGCAGTCTCACGGCAGTGTTGCTGGTGCTGCTCGTACTGGTCTCCATCCACACCGCAAAGAGATGAGCGAGCACCGAGCTCACGCAAGTCATGCAGATCGCACCTGCTGGCTTGAAAGCCAGCGAGCGAGTGCCGGAGCATACAGTGCGAGTGGCCACTACTGCTTCGCTGGCTCGAGGTGACATACGCGCTGCACTATGGGCACTACCGAAGGCAGAGCCGCTGGGACAACACTCGCAGCGGCTGCCTCGCCAACTTGCGTGCCTTCAACTTACTGCCGATCGTGCTCCTGCCCAAGCTCAAGATGACGCTCGCAGACGCCTGGTTTGCCATCAACCCCGCCATCGCCGAGCTCGTGATCCTGTGCTTTAGCCTTCTGAACATCGTCGCGAAGCTGCTGCGGCGCCGCATCTCGGACGTGCTGTTTGGTCCGACAGTGCTCTTCGTCTGCCTCAAGCACTGGTGCCGCGTGGAGATTGCGCAGTCGGGCTGGCTCGGCATCGACGGACGCGTCTCAGGATTCATCCTCTCGAGCGAGATCGACAAGCTCGGACTGCTCGCCTTCTTCACGACGAACGTACCATTTCGCATGAGCGGCAATGTCGCGTCGCTCGTTGCGATCAAGCTCGCCGTGTTAGGGCTGAACTTGCTCCCGCTGCTCTTCACGCGAAGCACCGCTATCTCGGATCGCGTGCTGTAGGCGCCGCCGCGACTCGGGATCGAGAGAGCACTCGCTGTGCAGTGCTGCAAACTCGGTAACTTGGGCAGATCTCGCGTCTACGAGCACTCGACAGGAGATACCTCGCCAAGTGGCAGAACAGCGCTCAGCAGCTACGAGCTCGCACATCGTGCGCCAACGATGAGGTGCAGTGGGATCTCGCCTTGCTATCATCTAGTAGCGTGGACAGGACCGCACTGGTGTCGTGCGTACATACTGCGAGCGGCTTGCTCCTGTACTTGCCACTGCGCTCCTGGATCGCCGATGCACTCTGCGCTGAGCAGCTCAAGCACCAACGGCAGCAGCAAGAGGAAGCTCAAGCGCCATCGCGACTTCTTTCCAGAGGACCACGGTAGCGACAATGCAGGCACTACGCGCTGAGGTCGTACTGAGTGAACGGCGCAGGCTTCCCATTGCTGTCTCTTTCCGACTCTGTTCGTGTCGCATGGTAGTCGGTCACTTGCTGCCACTGCTACCTGCTGCGTCGCCACGGAGGCTGCGCACGAAGAACGCGAAGAACTTCTCCACGCGGCTCTCGAGCGAGACGTACGGGTCCGGGAACTTGTGGCACGCGATGGCGATCATCGCTTCTTCGAACTCGTCGAACGTGAGCTCGTCGTCTTCGCTCGCGCCTCGAACCACTGTCGTTGCGACCGTCAAGCCACTGCCACTGCCAGCGCCGCCACTGCTACTTGCAACACCCGAGAGTGCGCCGCTGGTACTCCCACTCGCGCTCTTCCCACTGGCGCTGCTGCTCTCGCTCTCGCGCTTCGTGCGCACGACCTTCTGCAGGAGCGCGAGGACCTTCTCGCTGTTGAACGTCATGTCTTGGATGCCCTTGTCAACGAGGCACTGGCTGAACGTGAACGCCGTCATGCGCGCGCGCTTGCGGGTCTTCTGGTGCTGCTTGGGGTCCTCCGTCGCGTACGCGCCGTAGAGGTCCTTGAGCTCGTCGCCGTACTTGATCAAGAGACGGCGGATCTTTGGCTCCTCGATCTGCGTGCGGAAGAGGTCGGCGTCGGCGCGGAAGGCGTACGGGAGGATGAAGCTGTCGGTGAAGAGGCAGAACGCCTCGGAGAGCGTGATGCGGTGGTGTCTGCCGACGCCGTAGTAGCAGAAGCAATAGTGGAGTGAGTGCGTGCGCGAGTCGTTCGCTCGACTGACTGATTGCGCATGGGTCACAGCCCACACGCGAGCGAGCGCATTCGGGTGCCAGCAACAGCAGCAGCAGTGGCAACGTACTCGGCCGTGTACTTCTTCCGCGCGACGCGGATGAGCGCTTCGAGAAAGTCGAGCGGCGGCAGTGCGCGATGGGCGTTCACGCTCGTCTGCACGCACACACGTGTGATGGTGCGATGCGCTCGCGTCAGTTGAGGCAGCGACAGAAGCGTACGTAGACAAGTGGGTCGTATGGTGCGAACCGCCCAGTCAGTCAGTCAGTCATCACATGAGCAAACGAGTCTACCGCACCTGCTTCGGATCGACCTTCTTGACGACTGCGTGGACGTCCGTTGCTGTGAACGTGGCGTCGAGCACGCGGCAGTCGGTGAGCAGCTCCGTGAAGTCGCCGAGCGTGATGACGTCGTTCACGACACCGGCGCGCGAGGCGTAGCCGCGGTAGATGCGCGCGAGGCCGCAGTAGATCGTGAGGAGGTAGCTCTGCAGGAGCTTCGTCTCCCACGCAAAGTCCTCGAACGGGAGCTCGAGGTCCTGGAGCTTGTGCTTGGGGACTTTCGCGAACGCGTCGTTCTCGTCGCCACTGGCGTCCAGGCGCGTGAGTACGCCGGCTTTGCCGCGCGCCAGGCGAGCGTACGAGAGGAAGCACTTGCGCAGCACGATGCGCGCGCTCTTCCACCACAGCGCGTGCCCCTCGCGCGCCTTTTGGTCCTCCGCGTCGATCTTGCGCTTGAGCTCCATCGTGTGCGCGAGCACGAGCTTCATCTTGGAGCTCAGCGTCGCGTCGTCGTCGTCTCTGTTGTTAGCGCTGCTGCTCGCGCTCGCGCTTGTCGCGCGATGGACCTTGAGACTGTGAGTGCTGCTGCTGCCACTGGACGCAGCAGATGGACCAATTGCGCTTGCACCAGCGTCAGTGCCCGCTCCGTCGCGGAGCTCGCGCCACTTGGCTTTCGCAGCCGAGAGCTGAAGCTTCAGGTCGCTCACGAGCGCGAGGAACGCGTCGTCGAGGCAGGGCGAGAACGTGAGGAAGAGGTACGTGAGCGACGCAAAGTTGAACTCGGCGTCGCCTGCGAGGATGTCTTTCGCGTTCAGCAGTCCGACAGGGAGCCACATCGCCTGCCCGATCGTGCCGATCATGAGCTCCAGGCGCTTCTCCGGACTCTCCTCCTTGCGCATGTGCTCGAGGTACCGCTCCATGGCGATCTCGGTCAAGTCCTCGCCGTTCTCGCGTAGCACAGACGTGGCTTCGAGCTTGGAGCTCACGACGCCCGGCGGCCGCTTCGGACGCACTTTGCTCATGGCGTGGTGCAGCACCTTCGTGAGCGCAGCGTAGAGCTTGCCGTCCGAGAGACTTGAGTGGAAGTTGAGCATGCGCGGCGCCGGGAGCCACTCGACGCCGTGCTTTTGCACGAGCGCATTCACCCACTGCATCAGGATCTTCTCGGCCCGGTCCGTCGGCGCATCGTACGACGCAAAGAAGTTCGAGCTCGTGTCAGACGGCGGCGGCGCTGCACCGGGTGTGCTGCTCGTGGTAGTTGCCGCCATCGGCGCGCTCTCGAGCTCGACGAGCGGGTTGTAGAACGCCTGGCACTCGGGCTTGTCGATCGCTTGGAGCGTCTCTTTTGTGAACACGTGCGAGAGGTTGTGCCGCCCTTCGCTCGTCGCGAGCTGCTCGACTTGCGTCTCCATGGTCTGGAACAGCGCCGTCGCGAGCTGGAACGCCACTTTCTTGTAGTCCACGCTCTCGGTCTTGATGCGCTCGAGCTCGCGCGGGTCCACGGCTTGCTTCTCGAGCACTGCCACGCGATCGCGCGCGTCTTGGGTCTCGCGCCGCAGCGTCAGGAGCTCCTGATTCTTTGCGACGAGGCTCTGCTGCTGCGCCGCGCAGAGGAGCTGGAGCTTCGCGACCTCGTCGCTGTGGACGTGGTCCTGCACACTCGCGCTCGACGTGACCGCAAAGACCTCGCCGTGCAGCAGCGCAATCTCCTTGCTCTTCTCACGCGTGACCTGCTGCTGGTTCTCGGCGTAGAGCATGGCGCCGACGATGCGCCGCTTGTAGATGCACTCGTGCCACGTCGCGAACCACTTGCGCAGGTGCTGGCGCTGCGTCGCAAGCACAGCAGCGGCGCGGCGGCGGCGATTGCGCTGCGTCTCGGTCTTCCAGATCCCAAAGAGCCACTGCAGGATCACAGCCGACATCTTCGTGAACGCGCGCGCAGTCGCCTTCTCGAACAGCACTTCGACCGACCGCGCAATCTGCTTCTTGTACGCGGCGCCGTCCTGCTGCTTGAAGCGCGAGAAGCAGCCCATGCACATCTCTGCAAACGCTCCGCAGCCTGCGCATCGCTGGCTCTGCCGCTGTGGCACGCACGGCAGGGGCGATGTCAACGTGGTGGTGGCAGGTACAGACGCCATCCCTGGTGACTCGAGTGCGCTTGCATCGAACGCAAAGCGACTGGCGCTACTTGTGATGGTGGCAGTGGCAGCGAGCGGTGCGACGGTAGCAGGTTGTTTGCGGACACGCGTCTCGGGAGCACTGTCAGGACGTACTTGCTGCTGCTCAGAGCCGTCGTGGCGCGTTGCAAGCAACGCATGGAGCGTCGCAGTCGTTGAGAGCGGCGCGACGCTACTTGTTGGAGCTCTTGCTGCTGTGGTTGGAGACAGCGCCGACGAGAGTGGCGAGAACGACGTCGACGGCCGAGCTCTTCGCTCGCGCCTCGCATCTGGGCTCCCACCTACAGCAAACTGCAGCCCGAGCGCCGAGTGCGGTAGCGCGTGGATCTGGCTTGGTCGTGTCACAGTAGCAGAGTTCACACCGCTGCTTGGCACGAGATGCTGGTGCTGAGGTGATGGCGGCTGCTTGCGAAAGTTCACAGGCGCGCCACTAACGATCTGCGCTGTGTGACTGGACGAAGACGAGAGTGCGAGCGGACTCATCGGCTGCGCACGCACACACGCAGCAGTGCTGTTCGGAGCCCTGTTGCTGGCATCAGTGCGGTCACTGCTGCTGTAGCGATCCATCAAGCACAGCGACCTTGTAGGATCGGTGAACCTGTGTTTGAAACGATGCTAGGTCGTTCCTAAATTTTACAGTTTTCGTGAGATTTGAGGTTTCAAGAAACTATAGTGAAAGCAAGAGGTATATTTAGCAGAAACAATTGAGATGGTTCTGGAACTTAACTGCTTGCGTTCACTATGTAGCTGAAAATATGGATAGCGCGAATGGTTTGTATCGCGGACATGTTCCAAAAAATGAGGTTCCTGTACAATGCATAAAGTACATCGAGATAAATAATGACTTGTCTATTATTGAAGTGGTAGACAGAAGAATGAGTGATGGTAAATTCTGGAAAACTACAAACTCCAAATCAACACTATAAAACCTAAAATCACTCGATGCTCAACTTATATATTTCAATATTGAATGTACTGTTTAAAACTTCATGGATGGTATTCAGTGAAAGATGAGGACATATAGGAACATGTCATAACCTCGATATCCACAAATCAGATTTTTCAAATCTACAAACAAGGTTTGATGAGGTATTTTGAAAAAATCGAATTGAATCCCGAAAATTCACCTCGATACTTCTCGATGAGCCGAGTAGTCAGCTTGGTTGCTTCACATACATTTTCAAGTGTGTATTTGGTGGTTCGAGCGAAAGGACGCATGTATAGAAGTATACTAATGCGTAGTTTTGAACAATTTCCGTCAATGACTCAGTACTCGTGATCGATGTGCTACGCCACAACGTGCTTGGTGGACAGCAGCACGTTCGCCATCTCTTTGTCGTAGTTCACAATGACATTGTTGCCGACTCGGTCGGCTTTGTTGTGTGCGTCGTTCTCGGTCGTTGCGTTCGTCGTTCTCGTTTCGGGCTCAGGCACGACGATCGCTTCGACGCAAGCTGTCATGTTGATGTTGCCACTAACCACGTCCTTGAGCTTGGCTAAACAGCTATCTAGCAGAGTGTTCTTGTGGCAGCGTGTCGCGTCAAAGTGCGACCCACACACCCTGGGCAGGATGCCAGTTCTTGTCCGTTATCATAAAAACGCGCTGATGCCAATGCAATCGCACAGATCACGGAGGTGGGTGCGTTGAATACTGTACTCTGCACCGCTTCAAGCGTACGCAAGGCTGTGAACCATGTGGTCGACTGCGGCGCGGTCGTCTGGCGAGATGCGCCGGTACTCTGGCTTGCACGAGACATACTAGATCCAGTTGATGACGTGTCGCCACTGCAGATCATTTGCACGACAAACCGGAAGCGGCAGCCGGTGTAGCGCAGATGCCGACATATCCACTCATCTGTCCCGCGAGTATGAACGTACACGCGATGGAAGGAGTTCCAGTCTCAAGACTCATAATCAACCGCGCCACCGTCACGCGCGAACATCGTCTGCGACAGTCTCTTGTTCCGATTCGCGCATGGCCTCTTGAACTAGAATCGCCTGCTGTGTGCTCTTGTAACATGGTACATGGTACATCGTCTACGAGTTTGTGGAACATGAGTGGCTGAAGGACATGTACTGCCGCGTCCGATACATGGGCGATCAGTGGATGGACTTGGCCGCATCACCGCTGCAGTCGTCATCGTCATCCGCGCCGTCGCGTTCGTTGTTGCTGTCGCTAACTTTGGGTGTTGAGCTTGACTCGTCTTCATGCTCGCTAGCGCTGCGGGCTGGATTCGACCTCGATACGTCCAAGTATGCCCAAACGCACAAACAAGCGTACCAAGCAGCTCGCATGCGCATAATCACACATGCGTACATTTCTCGGTCGCTCGTTCGTCAACCCACACACAAGTATCTCGCTCGCCTCTCGCTCACTTGCGCTCAAAGAACACACACAAACACAAACGCACACTCATTCGTCGCTCGTGGTTCGATGTACAGGCTTGTGTGAAGATGGTCGAATATCGATAGAATATGATTGACTAGATGGTCGAATAACTATAAAGTAATGCTACTATATTGCAATATGTGGCTTGGCATTTTGCAATTGCTGAATGAGTGGTCAAACATTGACCAGTGTTTGGATGAACGTTTTTGCCGGGTTGTTTGTATTAGCAGTCTTTAGTAATGAGAATGGTGCCTGTAGCCGCAATATGTGTCTACATATGCAAATACTGGAATCGTTTTGTGCTTTAATTATTCGAAAACCATTCTCACTTATTGCATTCCCTGTTTAAACCGAAAAGTTGGTCAGATCATAAATTTAGTGTTTCGTGCGACACATGAATTTTGTGTAGGCCTTGTAGTGGACCACTTCAATAACGAGTCGCTAGCTTGTTCGCCTGCCTCCTCGCCAACGAGACAGCACCAACGCGGGCTCAACAGCACGAACAGCGCGATGGTGCGTGCAGCGCTGGCGGAGGTCGAGCCTAGCACTTCTTCTTTGATCTGGATCGATCAACGCCCTAGAGTGCATGAACCCATTCACGCACTCAGCCGGACGCGATGGAATGGTGCCTGCTCACCTGCCCACATGCACGAGTGAGAACTTGCTAGTGAGACTGCGGCAGACAAGTGCGTACATGAGCCAAGAAGAGCTCAAGCCCGAGCTCTGCTCGAGAGTTTACGTCGATCGCTGGCAAGATCCGAGACGGGAGCTGGATTTTCCAGACCATTGCGAGCGCGATGAGATCTCACCTCTGTCGTGTCCTATGTTCGTCAATCGATCTCCTGAGCTCTCTCACAGAGCGCTGGCTCGTGACTAGCAGCTCACACTTAATAGCGACCCGAATGATATGTGATTCTTTGGAGTCCACTCCATCGACTGTGCTTGTGCGCTCGAGCTCACTTTGACATGGATCGACCTGGAGTGCGTGAACCCAACGGTAGCCAGCCTGCTACTTGGGGTGTGCGTGCTGGAGCCTGGCGAGCGAGCGAGCTCCGTGGTACTCACTTTCGATTTTGCTCCGAGCTTCGCACGAGCTCAACCATCTCATCAAGCGACTCCCAACACACTTGACGTCCAGCTGCCTCTCCACTTATGAAGCTCTTTGTCTCCGCTGCGATCGCCACCGCTGCTCTGAGCGCAAGCAACGTCAGCGCTGCGTTCCCATCCACGGTCGCCTCGCTCCTCGACACAGCTGCGGACCCGTGCGAGGACTTTTACCAGTACACGTGCGGCTCGTGGGTCAAGAACACGATCATCAAGGCGTCGGAGACGAGTGTCGACTACTCGTTCACGACGATCGGCGAC
>JAASFT010000751.1:0-13693 GCA_023333885.1 Globisporangium parvum
CGTCGTCTCACGCGTGACGCCTCTCTCATGTTGCTAGGTCGCACAGGTGAGTTCGCCACGAACATGTTGAACATCCATGTGCACAAGTACGCTCCAGTCTCAACCTTCGGCTTGCTCGCCAATGACAACGACACAGTGACCGCTTACTACCAGCTTCATCTCTCACGCTTGCCTTACGCACATGGCGGAAGCGTCTGCTGCGAGGCAGCAAACTTGCTCAGCTGCTCAACGACATGACTGATCTCTGGTCGCTTCCCGGGGTCTATCGCGCACATGGCTTTGATCAAGTGCCACTGCTCGTCGCTGATGTGCTCAGGTTGCGACGGAAGTTGACCGGCGCTGCTGAGCACGCGCGCAACGTCTGCCGAGACAGTTCTCCACGGCGCTCCTTGCGTCAATCCGCGCAGGATGCCCCACCCAAAGCTGTAGATGTCGGACGCACAAGTCGCTGGGATCTTGGTTTGCCGGACTTCTGGCGCAGTCATGTGCGGATCGTTGCTCCAGGACACTAAGCCACTGTGTATGCGACCGTCCTGGTGCAAACCCGCGAGTCCGATCGCAACGACGTGCATGCGACGCCAGAACGCGTCCTGATCATCTCCGCAGTCTCGAACCTCGGACGTCAGGAACGCACTGATGTTGTGGTGCATGCGAGCCGACTGGGACGAGAACGGCGACAAGTCGTACTTCAGCGAACTCTCCCACGCCCTGTACAGCGGAACTTCACCCTCGACGAGCGTGAAGCAGCTCTGCATGCCATCGAGCGCTCGGTGGAAGCGCGCCAAGTCATCAAAGCGCGTCGAATTCGCAACGATCCACTCGCCCGCGCTCTTGTCGGCGTACTCGACCATCCATTGCCACGGCGGGAGCAGCGTGTGCGCAAACTTGGTCACGTTCGCGCTCGTGTAAGGGATCGTGTTGTACGCAATCTGCGAGAGAACGCCTTTGACCCGGCGCACGAAGCTCGTGCACGCAGTGCTCACGTCGTGCGTCTCCGTGCACACCGTTGCCATGCGATCGATCCAGGATTCACAGGGACTGAGTTGACCCATGGAGGACTGGCGGGTGATCACGACGTAGTTGTCGATGATGAGCTGCACCATGCTCCCTCGCGTCACGTCTTTCGGCGCGATCAGAGGGTGTGCCTTGTTGTCTGCGCTGCTGTCGATTACGAACTGTGCACCGTGCTTGACGAGCTCCATCATGGTGCGCAAGTGCCCTCGTAACGCCGCACCGATGAGCGGGAGCTTCTCATGTGACGCATCGCCGTGAACGCTCGCGCCACGCTCGAGCAAGAGCTCGACGATCTCGACTTGGCCAGACCACGCAGCAGTGTACAGCGGCGTCTCCTTCGTATTTGTGGACGGATCGATGGGATGGCCACGGTCGAGCAAGAACCGCACGGTGTCGATCGCGTAGGCGTTGACTGCTGTGTGGAGCGGTGCCTCCATGCTCGTGGATGTGCCGGCGAGTGACGCACCGCGGTCGAGCAGCACCGACATGATCTCGACCGACGTGGCTGACGAGATCGCGTGCATGACGGACCGTCCGCCTCTGTCGAGCTGCGTGACGTCCGCGCCAGCATCGAGTAGAGTCGTCACAACATCCAGGCGGCCGCGATCCACAGCGTTGTAGAGCGGAGAGCGACCTAACTCGTCGCGAGCGTTGACACCCGCGCCGCGTTCGATGAGGGTCTGCGCGGTCTCGGCGCTCGCCACGCGATGTAGCGCCGTGCGGCCGTATGCGCCGACCGCGTTCACATCGGCGCCGTGGTCGAGCAAGACCGAAATCACATTCCTGCTCGCGAACTGCGCTGCAAACAGCAGCGGCGTGTCGTTCGTCTTAGTGCGCGCGTTCACGTCTGCGCCGTACTCGATCAAGAGCGCTGCAACGTCTTGTTGCCACGCAAGGAACAGTGGCGTGAGGTGTTCGCTGTTGCGCACATTGACGCTCGCAAACTGCTTGCGCGACAAGAGCGCTTGGAGCTCAGACACGGAGCCGCATTGCACGAGTTTGAAGAGAACCGCGTCCGAGGCGCTCGGCTTTGCGTGCTGCGCTTTGCTGCGCTTGCTGCTCTTGCTCCCCATTGCACGCACACGTGCGCAGTCGCTCGCTCTGCCGCTTGTTCCGTTTGTCCGCTGCGTTGCAAATTCGAGACTGGCGAACCCATCGCCCCAGCAATGGGGTTTTCAACAACAACGACAACAACGACAAGCCTTACACAAGAGCTCGCTCGCAGATCGATCGATCGATCGACACTCACCAGCAGCTCCGTGCAGCGACCGACAGTGTCGGTTAGCTATGTATTAGCCACGACCGCGAGTCTCTCGTTTCCTCCATCAACTCGCACAGATGCATGCATCTCAAAGACGCGAGCGACTCGCAGCGATCTCGGCGCGAATCGGCAGCAGCAGCTCGTGCAGCGCGACCTTGTCCGAGCCGTGGTTCACCGGGTCGTGCTCAACCGATGCGAGCAGCGCCTCGTACGGTTTGCCGTCGTAGCGCCCGAGCGTCGTGTTGAGCGAGTGGTCCGAGAAGTTGAAGCCGTCCACGAGCGTCACGGCGTGCGGACGGATCTGCAGCAGCAGCGCCTCGATGTTCGCGCGGATCGCCGCCATCTCGGACGGCAGCACGCTCCCGCTCTCCATGAACTCGCCCGCGTCCGTCTCGAGCTGCGTGAGCGCAAAGAGGTGGCTTAGCAGTCGCAGCGCGTCCAGCAGCGCCGGCGACACCTCGCGCTCGCGGCTCACGCTCGAGCGTGATTGCACCGCGTCCGCAAAGTTGCTCACGAGCAACAAGCGGCTGTACGCCATCGACAGCTTGTAGCAGTCCACCGAGTGATTCTGGATCCCAGCGAGAGGCGACGCGCTCTTGGCCACACGCTGCTCCAGCGCGCGCAGCTGGTACAGAAACCGCTGCTGGAACGCGCTCACGTACGTCGCAGGATCGAGCCACTGCTGCGCCGACCGCGCGCGTGGCGCGTGCACCGGCTGGTCAATGCTCGCGATGTATTTCATCGAGTCGGGCAATGGACTCCCGGCTCGGAACGCGCCGAGGACCTTGAGCAGCGCTCGAGCCGTCTGTTGGTGTCATTTGCATCAAGCGATGCAGCGACGCGGGTCAGCTCAACCGCAACAGACAGAGATGACACCAACGTCGCCACTCCAAGCTCGAGAACACACGTACCTGGAGCGACAGCACGTAGTTCTCGCCTTCAGCCGTCACAGTCTGGACGAGATCGCCGAGCAGGACCTGTCGACCGCACGTCACACGTCACACATCACAGTGTCAGCAGGAGCTCTGTTGGCAAGGCTGTGAGTGTGGGACGTCAATGAGTGAAGGTGCATACCGGGATGCCTGCAACACGACAGAGCAGATGAGTGTTAGCGCTGGCGTCACTGCGCCATTGACAGATCCACAAGCACCATCGACGCACCACTCGACAGCAGGTATCCGTGTCCACCGAGCGCCTGTATAGCACACACACATCCAGCCACACAGCCACGCAGCCACATGTCTGTCAGTGCGCCGTACTCGTTACACGAGCGTCCCAGAGGCACTCTCGACGTACGCGGCGACACGTTTCGAGTCCGTTGCTCGCAATGTCGGTCGTCACGACCTTCAAGCCGCAGCTGATGGCATGGCCGACGTTGAGCATGCTCACGTTCCCTTGCTGCATCTGCTGCGAGAGCTCCGTCGTGAACGCGTCGACGCCGTTGCCAGTGAGCGTGATCGCGTACGCTGCAGCCAAGAGCGGGAAGATGCGATACTGCTGCGTCTGGTAGTCGAGCACGACGCGCTCGCGCGTGGGCTCCGTTGCGTCGTAGCCTTGCTCGCGCAGCGCCGAGTAGCGCGTGGCGATCGTCACGCCCTTGGCGAGCCCGAGACCCGTGAAGCGCACAAAGCCCAAGCGTGTCTGAAGCATTGTGAAGTACAGGAGCTCGTGCGGCACGCCGGCCGCTTTCGCGTACGTGCCTTGGCGGTCAACCGTAGCTGTGCGCATGCCCATGTGCTCGCGCGGGATGCGCACGCGGTCGAACTTGCAGTACCCGTTGTCGACGTTGTGGAAGCCGATCTTCGGACCAATGTCGCCCATCGTGCAGCCCGGACGCGGCTCGTGCGTCTCCAAGTCTCGGAGCTGGACCATGAAGTTGTGCACGCCGTGGTCCTTCCCGTGCAAGATCAAGCGCGCGTACACGACGCCGTAGTTCGCCGTGCGCGCAAGAGCACCTGGCCACCACTTAATCGAGCTCAGCGTCGGCGAGTGGATCTCAAACTCGTCGGTCTCGGGGATGAACGTCGCCGTTGTCTCGAGACCGCGGATGTTCGAGCCGTGGCCGAGTTCAGTCTGCGCGTAGCACCCGATGAGCTGCCAGTCCTTGGCGAGGTCCATCCACTGCGCTTGCTGCGCGTCCGTGAAGAGCAGCGCGAGGTTCTTGATGAACATCTGCGTGTGGAGCGTCGTCGACGCCGCGCAGCTCGTCATGCTCTGGAAGATGCTCTGGAGCAGCGCATGGTCCTCGTCATTGAGCCTGTGGCGCCGCGCAAGCACTTCGACGCGACTCGACATCTGCATCGCGCGGCGGTACTGCTCGCTCCGCGGCAAGTAGTTCATCGACGCGTGGTCAAAGACCGGGTCCGCCACGAGCAGCGCTTCGAGGCGCTCGAGTTTCTCGGCGTGCGCTTGGCTCTTGTGGAGCACGAACGTGAGCTCGCGCGCCGACAGCGGGCTCTTGGCGCGCTCGGCATCGAGTGGCGACACCATCGTACGTATGAAGGCGCGGGTGAGTGTGCGGCGTGAAGCTTGAGAGCGTAGAAGCGCTGTCTAGAGTGTGGCGGATTGAGAAGTGGGCGACGTCAACCGGAGCAGAGCAGAGCAGAGCGGCGCGGCAAGGCGCCATGCAGCTCACCAAGATCAAACGCGTCGCCTCAAGCTCTGCATGTTTACATGACACGCGTGCTATAGACGCGCAGTTGAAGGTGCTCGCGGTCTCGCACGATCGTCTCCGCCAGTCTGCTCGCCGCGGGACGAGATCCTCATCGCCACGTGAGTCCGCAGCGCTCGCAGCAAGGGCAACTGTGGAGACAGCTCTGTTGTCGAAAGAGAGAGAGAGAGAGAGCCTCATACAGACACGGTTGGTATCGCTGCTGCGGTGACTGCGAAGGATCGCCACGACTGGCGCTCTACTGCTCCTACGACGACGGCACCTATGACTTGTACGTCTGCTTCGCGTCGTACGCATTGCCAAAGAAGATCTTGCCGGGGTTCATGATGTTGAGCGGATCAATCGCGTTCTTGATCGCGAGCATCACGCTGACGCTGTCGCCGTGCTCGATCCGAAGGTAGTCCATCTTGCCGTTCCCAATGCCGTGCTCGCCGGTGCACGTGCCTTCGGCGCGGAGTGCGCGCATCACGAGGCGGTCCGAGAACTGCTTCACTTTCTTCATCAGCACCTCGTCGTTGTTGAAGAACGGGATCATGACGTGGAAGTTGCCATCGCCAACGTGGCTACACGAGACAGCGAGTGATGGTAGTGGCGACAGCGAGTGTTAGATCCCAGCGTGGAGCCTTTCGCCACGCAGCTTCGCACAAGAGAGAGAGAGAGAGAGAGTGCGTACCCGACGATGGTGCCAAAGAGCTCGGACTTTTTCAAGTCCTCCTGCGTCTCGACGATCACTTCCGTTAGCTTCGACAGCGGCACAGCGACATCGGTCGACAAGCCACGGCTCCCAGGCATCTGCGACTGTGTTCGCATGCGAGCGAGCGCAACAGTGTGTGTGAGAGAGAGTTTGGACAACTACCTAAGAGCAGCAGCAATCCACGGGACGTACCATCGTGGCGTACCACGCCGAGTGGCGCCCGCTCCAGAGCTTCTTGCGCTCGTCCACCGACGTCGCGAGCTCAATGTCCGCTGCTTCAAAGTCCCGAGCGATCTCCTGGACAATCGCACTCTGCTCCTCGACTTCGCTCGGCGACCCGTGGTGCTCGACCACCAGCGACGGCCGCACGGGGTTGCTGAGCTTCGAGTACTTGTTGATCGCCTGCACGGCGTTCTCGTCCATGAGCTCCATGCGCGCGACCTGCACGCCCATCTGCATCACCGTTGCGCACGTGTCGACTGCGTTCTGGATCGATGGGAACGAGCAGATCATCGTCTTCTCGGCCTCAGGAATGCCGTAGAGACGCAGCTCTGCCTGTGCAAGTGCAGCGTCTCGTGGTGTGAGCATCGGAGGCGGCAGGAGTAGGACAGTGAGTGATGGTGCGGACCCAAACGCACCTCTGTGACAATCCCAAGCGTGCCTTCCGAGCCAATGAGCAAGCGCGTGAGGTCGTAGCCTGCCGACGACTTGCGCGTTCTACACGACGCAAGCAGAGTCGAATGAGCGTACGTGAGGGCCATGCGCACTCGCAAGCGCCAGCTAGTCAGCAGTGACAGTAGCAATGGCGACGTACTTGGACCCAGTCTTGATGATGCGGCCATCCGGCATGACAGCCGTGAGCGCCATCACGTTCGTCTTCATGTTGCCGTAGCTACAGCCCGCCCACGCACATGCATAGACAGGCAGCTGCGCCGTAAGCGCACGCTCGCATCCTAGTATGTATGGCTCATAGCGAGAGAGCGATCTCAGGCAAAGACGCACCGGACTGTCGTCGTGCCCGAAGCGTTCGTCGCGATCATGCCGCCGACCGTGGCGTTCGCACCCGGGTCGACCGGGTAGAACAGCCCCGTGGCGCGCAGGTCTACGTTCAGCTGCTCGCGCGTCACGCCAGCTTCTACGCGGCAGCTCATGTTCTCTGGCTCGACCTGTTTGGCAGCGCGCGGTCGTCAGAAGTGCTCCCATCGTACAGTAGCCAACGTGCAAACGAGAGACGCACTGTGCGCAGCTGACAGTGCGCACGTACCGTGAGGATCTTGTTCATGCCAGTCAAATCGATCGACACGCCGCCGAACGTCGCCGAGATGTGTCCTTCGAGCGACGAGCCTGCAGTGGACAAGAGAGCAACGTCAGACAATGACCGGATTTACCAGCGTAGCGACGTCGTATACACCCTTGATAGCGACATCCTGTGCAGCACGCGAGCGCAGACGAACCTGCGCCGAATGGAATCACAGGCGTGCGCGCCGCTGCGCAGATCTTGACGACCTTCGAGACCTCCTCGGTCGTCTGCACGAACGCGACAGCATCTGGCGGCGCGACTGCGTGGTACGACTCGTCCGTTCCGTGTTGCTGTCATGGGGGTTCATACAGAGTGAAGGCGCTCGTCAGTTGGATGCATTGTGGTTCGCACCGTGTCGCGTCTTTCTTGAGCCAGCAGGCAGGACGCACCTCTAGGATGGCTTGGGCAGTCGAGAGGCGGTCGCCGAGCAGCTCCTTGAGCGCGGCGATCGTCTCGGGCGACGTCGTGCGCAGACTCATGAGGCGGCGCTGGCTCTGCAGCACCGTCGCAGTGTTGCTCGCCGTGGCGGCGCGCTTCGCGAGACGGAGGCTCCACATGCTGCTGCTGACGTAGGTGCTGCTTGGTGCTTCGATTTGATTGTGAGCGTGCGTGCGCTTGTCGTTGTTGTCGTCGAGACCGACTCAGCAGCCATGGAGTGCCTTGCATTCAGTATGGGCCCGCTAAAGTGCGATTGTCGCGAGCCAACGCTCGACTTCAACGAGGCTGTCGCAACATAAACGTGCGACGCGAGATCGGGTGTGGCCCACGCAACTTGCCCTTTGCTTGCGTTTCGCACGATGCGAGAGCGAGAGAGGTGGACTCGGAGCACTGGCCTCGCCTCTGGCCACGCGAATGTTGTGGTGGTCGTAGCGGACGCTCGAGACGCTTGAGATGCTTGGCTTGAGGCAACATGACCGACGATGAACACGCTGACGTGGCAGCGGCGGCTCACTGGACTCGCGCCACCAGCGCGTTTGTGCATCTCGAAGCATTTGGTGACGAGTGCGCCACGAAATTCGCCACCAGTTTGACAAATCGTATATAAGAGGATTGTGTTGTGGTCCACAGGACTCTTTGCCAAATGCTCAAACAGAGCCGAGTTGCCGATTGAGGACAACGTACGGTACGCGCTTGATTGTCAAAGCACAGCAATTCCAGAACTTCTGGCCACGAAGGAGCGAGCGAGCGACTCGAGCGAGAATGATGCGACCTGCTGCCCTGCGCCTCGCGCGCGCCGCCGCCGTGCGCGGATCTGCGAGTAGCCTCCGCGTGCAGCCGCGCCACGCACTACAGCGCAGCGCGCTGCTCTCGCATGCGCGCGCGCTCAAGAGCAGCAAGTTTGCGCCGGCGCTCCAGCACCTCGGCAGTGCGTGCATGAGCACTACTGCGGACGACAAAGGTGCGATGGGTGCTGCTGGTGTTACGCTATCAGATATGTCGTTGCTTGCAACTGACGCTCGTTGCTGCTGCAATTGATTATGTACATGCAGGTGTTCGCCACGAGTTCCAGGCGGAGACGCGCCAGCTCTTGGACATTGTGACGCACTCGATCTACACGGACAAGGAGGTGTTCATCCGCGAACTCATTTCGAACTCGTCGGATGCGCTTGAGAAACTGCGCCACGTGCAAGCCACGGGTCAGGCCGTGCAGGACCCAGAGCTCGAGCCAAAGATCGTGATCACGACGAACGAAGCCGAGAACACGCTCACGATCGCCGACACGGGCATTGGTATGAGCGAGGCGGAGCTGATCGAGAACCTCGGTACGATCGCGCGCTCGGGGTCGAAGGCTTTCCTCGAGCAGCTCAAGGAGAAGGTGCGATCCAAAGTGTTTGCACTGGTAGCGTGCCAGTGTTTCTGTCAGAGGCTGACTGACTGACTGGCGCTGTATGTACGATGCACAATGTAGTCCCCCACCGAGACCGGCGATGCGCTGACTGGCATCATCGGCAAGTTCGGTGTCGGGTTCTACTCGGCGTTCATGGTTGCCGACAAGGTCGAGGTGTTCTCGCAGTCGGCGTCGGGCAGTGCGAGCCACGTGTGGCGCTCGGACGGCAGCGGGTCGTACGAGATCGCGGCGGCGTCGGACGTGTCGCGCGGCAGCAAGATCGTGATCCACTTGAAGGAGTCGTGCAAGGATTACGGCACGGCAGCGCGCGTGGAGTCGATCATCCGGCGCTACTCGAACTTTGTGTCGTTCCCGATCGTGCTGAACGGCGAGACCGTGAACACTGTGCAGGCGCTCTGGACCAAGAGCGAGAGCGAAGTGACCGACGAGGAGTACACCGAGTTCTACAAGTTCATCGCGAACGCGTTCGACGAGCCAGCGTACCGCATCATCTTCAAAGCCGATGCACCGATTGAGCTCAAGACGCTCTTCTTCATTGGCTCGAGCCACTCGGAGAAGTTTGGCTACGCGCGCTTGGAGCCGGGCGTGAGTCTGTACTCGCGCAAGGTCTTGATCGAGCGCAACTCGCCGGACATTCTCCCGGACTGGCTCCGCTTCGTGCGCGGCGTGGTCGACAGTGAGGACTTGCCACTGAGTCTCTCGCGCGAGAAGATGCAAGACAGCCGGCTGATCCTCAAGCTCAAGGACGTCTTGACGCGCCGGATCATTCGCTTCTTGGAGCAGCAGTCGACGAAGGAGCCCGAGAAGTTCGAGACGTTCTTCAAGGAGTTTGGGCAGTTCATCAAGGAAGGCATCTGCACGGACTTCCAGAACAAGAACGCGCTTGCGAAGCTCCTGCGGTACGAGTCGAGCCACTTTGACGCCGACAAGCTCACGACGCTCGATGAGTACATCTCGCGCGCGTCGCCGGACCAGAACGAGCTCTACTACCTCTGCGCCCCGAGCCGTGCGATCGCCGAGGCGTCGCCGTACTTTGAAGCGTTCAAGTACGTTGCTTGCTTGTGGGGTTCAGCACGTGCTGGTCGCTTGGGTCTCTCACACGTCAGCTCCTGCGTGCTTGTGTGGCGCTGATGATAGGAAAACGAACAAGGAGGTGCTGTTTGTGTACCACCCGATCGATGACTTTGTCATGACGAACGTCGGCGAGTTCAACGGCCGCAAGGTCGTGTCGTGCGAGAACGCGAAGATCGACATCGACGACGAGGCCGATGCGGCGGGGAAGAAGCTGAGCGAAGACGACAAGCGCCTCTTTGGCGCGTGGCTCAAGCTCACGCTCGAGGACAGCGTGAAGGAAGTCAAGGTGCGACTGCTGCGTAGTCGCGTTCAGTCGTTTGCGCCACGCCCTGACTTCCCCCTGCTCACTTTGCCACTGTCGCGTGCAGTTCACGGGTCGTCTCAGCGACTCGCCGGCGATCATCTCAGAGTTCGAGTCCGCATCGATTCGCAAGTGCGTCCCAAGACCACGAAGCTATCGCTACGCGCTGCTTGCAGGAGACAGTGAGATGACTGACTGACGCCTGATGCTTCTACGTATGTGCGTGTGCAGGATGATGGCGATGGTGAACGACCGCACGGGCCAGGACATGGGCGGTTTGAACAAGCACGTGATGGAGATCAACCCGAGCCACCGTATCATCGTCGACCTGAACGCGCTGCGCGAAGTGAACAACTCGCTCGCGCAGAAGGTCGCGCGCCAGATCTACACGAACGCCACGGTCGCAGCTGGACTCGTCGACGACGGCCGCACGCTCCTCACGGGACTCAACGACATCCTCGGCGAGCTCCTCGAGCAGAGTCTCCCAAAGAACGCGTCCGAGTAATGTGTCAGTCCGTCGGATGCACCGAAGAGATCCATCCGCGCACTGCGCAGCTGCTTGAGAGAGAGCAGATGCGAATAGACAGACGACCTGCACGTGGTGGCTCCCGTTCCTTTCCACTCGCGTCGCACTCCAAACAGCGCCGTGGCACACGGAGAGCAAAGGAGTCAGACGATGCATGCAGCTGCTCATGATCAAACAGGAGTGTGTGTGTATGTATGTATCGATGCAGTGTCGACGAGGACGCGAGCGAGTGGAGCGAGCACCATGCGCTCGAATCCAGAGTCGTGTTTGGCCCGAGTGCGGGGTATGACGTATCAACATGAACGCGTCGTCACTCCACAGAGCCGTTCTCGCTGGGCGGAGCAAGTGCGACCACAGGCATCGGCTGCCGACGACGGCGCGCTTGCTGGAGCTGAAGATCCAATCACAAACGCAATGCAGACGCGTGAGTCACACACGATATGCAAGTAGAGCAGCTTTGCGTCCCAGAGTCTCCAAGCGTAACGCTATCCAATACGCACCGTCACGCGAATCTGCTTGTCCACCATGCAGTACTGCGCCATAGAGACAGACATACCCACAGAGAGAGAGAGAGAGAGAGAGAGAGGTGTGAGGCGAAGAGTTCTGATACAAAGCCGCGAGTGATGAACAGACTCGTACCAAGTTGTCTTGATCGCCTGTCGTAGGTGGACGCACAAAGTGCACAGCGATGCCCTGGTGATGCACGGCAGACACAGACAAGTCCATCAGTGCTTGCAGAGTCCTCACAGCGTCCGTCATGTAGAGCTGACAGACGTACTGCGTCTTTCAGTGGCTGGAACTGCGGCTCCTGGTCCCACGCCTCCTGGCTCTCCGCGAGCACGCGGACCGTCACTTCCCGCGTCTTGTGCGCCGCCACGAGTGCATCCGAGATCTGCAAGTAGAAGTCGCAGTCGCGTGCGTAAGGACATCGCAACGATCAGTACCAGGAGCAGGTACGACGAGTCCGCCAGCGTACACAGCAAGCACGCAACGCACCTCCTTGATCGAGACGAGGCCCGCGCACAGATCGAGCTTCTTCTTCGCCATGTTCATGCACTCGATGAACTTCTCGACCGCCTCTGGCTCAGGCGGCAGTCCCTCCTTCAGCACGCGGCCGATCGTGCCGGGCGAGACGGACTTGTGCAAGTTCGAGCCCACAAGCGCCGCGAGCTTGCTGTAGCTCAGCTTGCTGTCGCTTTCCGCCCACGCACGCACGCGCGCTTCGTCCTCCGGTGTGAGCACTTGCGGACGCCCCTTGCGCTTCGTGCTCGCTGGGCGAGCGGTCTGCGCGCGCTGGAAGTGCTTGTAGAGCGTGCCAGCGCTCACCTTGAGGTGGCGCGCAGCCGCTGCAACGGCCCACTGCTGCTCCTTCACGAGGATCTCAGCGCGCGTGATGAGCGGCGGGTCGAGGAACGTGTATCGGCGCTTCGCAGGCGGCTGCTCGTCGTCGTCGTCGCCCGGCGCCTTCCGCTTCGCGCCAGCGACCGCCTTCTTTTTCCCAGCGGTCGACGCGCTGACCACCGCCGCTGCCGCTGCCGCGTCGAGGCCATCCGAGGACAAGCCAATGGTCTCCGCCGCGAGCTTCGCAGCCTCCGCTGCAGCGGCAGCCGCGGCTTGGAGCTGGAGCTGGTGCTGCACGTCGCTCGTGATCGCGAGCGCCGCCTGGAGCAGCTCGTTGTTCGTCGTCGTTGCGCTCGTTGGCGCCGCCTCCATTTTCAATTCAAATTCGCGAGCGAAAACCGATTCTGCGCGTCGATCGGAAAGCGAATGGACAGCGAAAAAATCGCCAAATTGGACACGGACTTGGCGTTTGTATGGAGTGCGACTCGTGCTGGTTCTTTCCACTTTTGGCGTTTTCCTTTCGTGTGTTTGTGTGTGGAATGCAGGTGCGAATGGAGACTCGTGGGTTATAGGACACATTCGCACGATGGAGCACGAATGCGTCCTACAAATGCTCATATGAAAATAGCAACTCGTGTGGGCGTTTGCGCTGCCAACAGCGGAATCGCAACTACAAAAACAGAGTGTACATTCGCACGCACTTCAACTTCATCGTTGACACAACAGAGCACATCAAGCGCGACGGCGACAACACATTGACCGCGATGGGGGCACTGCTGACCAAGCCCGTGTGCATCGCTGCAGGCATCACGTACCCTGCGTATGCAAGCTTCAAGGCGCTCGAGAGCCCGAGCCCAGATGACGACAAGCAGTGGCTCACGTACTGGGTCGTCTACGGTCTCTGCACGTCCATGGAGACAGTCTCGTCGCGCCTCGTGCGCTGGCTGCCCGGCTACTACGTCACGAAGACGTTCTTCCTCATCTGGATGATGCTGCCAAAGACAAAAGGCGCGATGATCATGTACCGCAACGTGTTCTACCCGCTCCTCAAGCAGTATGAGCCGTACGTCGACCGCAAGCTCCTCGACGCGCAAGCGGCAGCGAAAGACTCGGTCGTGTCGCTCCAGAACGCCGGCAAAGACGCCCTTGCGAAGCAACTGCAAGCGGTGAAGCAGAGCGGCGTGGTCGAAAAGGTCAGCCAAGCGATCCTCGCGTCTGCAGCAGAGCTCACAAAGCAGCAGCCGCGAGAGACAACAGGCGACACGCAGGACGCCAAGTCTTCGACAGCGCGCGAGACCAAGTGACCTTCGCAGGAGTGAGAGCCAACGGCAGTTCGCACGCACTACTGCCGTGGCGTAACATGTCGGTGTAATGCGTATGCAGATGCGATACCTTTCCAGTCTCTGCGCTCTCGTGACAGTCATTCGCTAACGACTGACCGGCGCGCTCCATCTCGCTGCACGCGGCGGCTTTGTGTCGCTCGTCAAAGTCCTCCTAGACGCACGCGCGTCGAGCGCCGCACGCAACAAACTCGGCGAGACCCCGCGCGAGCTTGCGCCAACGAGCGACGTTGCCAAGCTCCTCGAGTAGCTAAAACGAGAGCACGAATGGCTACTACTACTACTACTACTACTACTATACACAGACGCCTGGTTGGCGATC
>JAASFT010000752.1:0-13677 GCA_023333885.1 Globisporangium parvum
AGTCGCATCTACTACTGCTCCTACTTCTGCTGCTGCTTCGCCTCCGACGATCCCACGAGTCTTTGCATCATCAGCGAGCTACTGCGTCTCGCCATCCGCACAGCCCAATGCGTTCGTGTTCTTTGAAGACTCGCGACCTGGCGAAGCGACACCACTGATCGTGATCTGTCTCCCAGGCATTGGCGACACGCGCCGCCAGTTCCGGTTGCTCGCGCCGCTTTTGCACGACCGGCTCGGCTGTCGCGTGCTCCTCGGCGACCTCCGCGGCTTTGGCGACTCGAGCGACTTTGCGGACGATGGTGAACACACACACTCGGCGTACAGTCCTGACGCCGTCGCAGCAGACGTTGCGCAGCTCATGGACGAACTGCACGCGCAGCACCCAGCGAGCGAGTTCCTGCTGCTCGGCAACTCGCTCAGTGCAGGCTCGATGGTGCTCGCTGCGATGGCGACATTGACTCAGCAGCAGCAGCAACAACAACAGCAGACACAGACCCACTCGAGCGCCAGTGTGCGCGCAGTCGTGCTCCTTGGCCCCATCTTGCGCGACTCGTCCATCGACACGTGGTTCCGTCCGCTCTCGCACCTGATGTTCCGCGAGCTCTACGGCGCGAGGCTCTGGCTGAGCTACTACAAGACGCTGTTCCCAGGCGCGCGACCTGCAGACTTTGACGACGAGCTTGCGATTCTTGGTCGGCACGTGCGTGTGAAGCGCAGCAACGTCGTCAACATCGGTCGGTTCGCGCGTGCGTCGAAGCGAGCGGTGGAGCAAGCAGTCGGTGCGTTTGGATCACTCCAGGCATCACCACCGCCAGCAGAAGCAAGAGAAGCAAGAGAAGCAACCTCGACAACAGCACCAGTCCCAGTCCCAGCAGTGCTGGCAGTCTACGGTCGCAACGACCCCGACTTTGTCGACGTTGACGCCGAGCTCGCGTGGTTCCAGCGCATGATCCCACGAGCAACGTGCATTGAGTTCACACATGGCGGACACTATCCGCACCTCGAGGACCCACAGCGCGTGCTCGACGCGATCGCAGCGTTGCTTGAGAAGGGTATCTGTGTGTTATAGGACGGCGTTGACGACCTTAAGCTTTGTGTCATTCCAATCAAGCGCAAGAGCACTCGCAGCTGTTGTGTACCCATGTCCAACAGAGTGAAATGCGTCGTCATTGGATCGGGAAATGAGTCACAAGGTCGAGCAAGCGACCTTCATCTGCTCGCTTGAGCCGGAACTCGGAAGGTCCCACCTCGTGCGTAAGCTGGCAGACGATGGATTGAGTGGAGGTCTCTCTCTCTCTCTCTCTCACGCACACGCACTTGGCGACGATGTCGTCACGAGCTTCATCGCGAACCACAACTACGTCGAGCATGTGGTCGTTGCTGAAAGAAAGACAAGGACAGCCAGCCAAAACAGATCGAGGCGATCCTGGCTTTTGTCACTATCACCAACCGCGACAAATGGTTCTCGCTCGTCGCATCGCACAGTCGATACAAATTGCAAGATAGTCATGTTTTGGCGGGAAGTTGGCGGTTTTGTGGACTTGAGTTGTTGCAATCGGCGCGAGGATTCGATCGGCTCGTGCTACCGATTGTTGGGTCTCGAGTTGAGAACGCAGAAACCCTAGCTGGCAATGTGATCTTGCTTGCAGTATGAACGTGTCGATTTCTGTCGGTTGTCTCAATAGGGACCAGCAGTCATGCCACGAAAAACCTCGTGTCCAAAACGAGGTTCAACCTAAAACACCTCAAGGTGTTTCCTTCATTTGTTGATTTTGTTTCAACCCGCGCGCGAGTCGTTTTCTGCCACACTCACTCTCTCTCTCACACAAAAACACACGAGCGCGCGCACAGAGCGACGACCGACCACTCGATCGACCGATCGATCCGCCGCTTCGCCACTCGATCCACTGAGCTCCCGAGCTCACGAGTGACCAGCTGCTGCTGCTGCTGCACGGACCGTCGCGTGTCGACTCGATTCACACACATTCACACCACACGCGAGCGCAGCGCCAAGAACAAACGCAACAGATGCCAACTGCCGTCACGAGCGCGAAAGCGCTGCGCCAGCAAAAGCGCCGCGCTGTCGGCACGCCGTACGGAGTCGCAGGCTCGAGCCGTCCGCGCGCCACTGAGAACGCGGGACTGCTCAGTCGCTTCCTCAAGAGCATCCCGATCATCAACCAGCTCGTCGGTGACGACGACGACGATGACGAGGAGTTTGACGACGACGAGCACGACGATGGCGACGAGTCGTTTGCAGACGACAGCGACGACGCCGCGCAGCTCTCGGACGCCGACACTGCTGTCGAGACCACGACGACTGCTACGTACGAGGCTGCAGTCGTGAGCTCTGTCATGACGACGCGTGACGACACTGTGATGATGGAGCAGCAGACGGACGAAGCGATGGATGGTGACGACGACAGCATTGGCGCTGCTGGTGCTGGTGCAAGTGCTCAGGTCTCGGCTGCGCAGAGCACCGAGTCGTCGCCAGCGCGCAAGTCGATCAACGAGTTGGTGACTCGCAGTCCTGCTGGTGCATCGACTGAGCGCGGACCGAGCACGCCGCCGCGCTCTGTGGCGTCCAAGACGCCGTCGCCACAGTCGTCGGCTTCCAAGTCACCGAGCAAGCGCTCGCCGTCGCCCCACACAGCTACAGCACCGACAGCCGCTGAGCTCGGCCCTGTCCTGCGCTCGCAGCGCCGCAAGAACAGCAGCGCGCAGAAGGCGTTCCTGCCAGTGCCGTCGCAGAAGTCCAAGGCGCTGCGCATTGGCAGCAGCAGCACTGCTGGCCACGAGTCGCCCGACGACGACATGCGCCGCATGAGCCGCCGCCGCTCGCGCCTCGCTGGATCGCCCATGGACTCGCCCCTCGCAGTGCTCAAGCACAAGAAGACGATCTCGTACGAAGAGTACGAGCGCCTGTCGCACCAGCTCCGCGGCTTGGTCGAGTCGAGTCCGCAGGCGTCGCTCGCGCTCACGCAAAACGCGCTTGCACGCGGCTTTGACGAGCGCCCAAGCAGCGCACTGGTGTACAGCTCGGCGAAGAGCTTGGCGTACGTCCCAGGCGCAATGGCGCTGCGCGAGAGCAGCCGCGGTGCGAGTCCAGAGCAGCTCGACAAGCGCACGAGCAGCAGCGATGCGAGCAGCAGTCTCGAGAGTGCGCTCACAGCGACAGCGGCTGGACCGTTTGGCAAGCGCGCACGCACGGGCGAGACGCGTCCGATCTACTTCTCGGGCATTGCGCTGCGCGGCCAGGTGCTCACGCGCGAAGAGCGCATTGAGCGCAAGCCGCGTCCGTCGCGCTTGCTCACTGGCGCAAAGCGCGACGCCGCAGCGCGGAGTGCGTACTCGTCCGCAGTCGCCGAGAAGATCCTCTCGACGCTCAACAAAGTGCAGAACCCGCTCGAGCGCGAAGCGACAAAGCCGACGCCGCAGACGTCGCTGTCGTGGGCAAAGTACCACCTCGCGCTCACGGACGGCAGCGAGAGCGCGCGAGCACAGATCGACGACGACGCAACGATGGACGATGTTGCGCCGCCGACTGCGACGCTTCCGCAAGTCGACTTTCCAGCGACGTGGACGTCGCCATCGCGTGCGAAGACGCAGGCGTCTGCGCTTGCGACGCCAGCGCGCCTGCTGAACAGCAAGAGCGCCTCGCTCTTTGAGACGCCGACTGTGTCGATGACGCCAGCGCCTCGTGTCGTGCGCACGCACATCGCTGCTGTCGAGACTGCGCCAGTGCAGCAGGTCTACGGCACGTACGCATTCACTGGGCCAGCGTCAAACACGGCGCTGCTGCTCCAGGGCAAGCGTCCAGTTGTGCATGATGACGACATGGACGAGATCCAGTTTGTGTTGTCGCCGCCGCCGAGCCAGCGCGAGCCGCCAAAGCGCGCGCCGTTGTCGCAGAAGACGCGGAAGGGCACTGGTGCAGTCGAGACGCCGTTTGCGTTTGTGCCAGCGTCGCCGAAAGCCCGTGCCGAGTGGCTCGGACCAAAGACCACGAGCCCAAAGCGCGCTGCCAGTGCTGCAACTGCAAAGTCGACTGCGACTGTTGCCAGTGTCTCGACTGCTTCGAGCACTGCACCAGCGCCAGCGCCGTCGAGTGGCGTGAACCCGCTGGCAAAGTTTGCGCAGCTCGCTGCTGGGAGCTGGAAGTGCCCGACGTGCTCGGTCGCAAACGAGGCGAAGCACGCCAAGTGCCCGTGCTGCGAGACTGCGAAGCCAGGCGACAGCGCGGCACCAGCAGCGTCGACGAAGCTGTCGTTTGGCAGTGCCGCCACGAGCGCTACATCGACGATGACAACTGCTGCTGCAGCGCCGTCGAGCAGCGTGAATCCACTGGCGAAGTTCACTCAGTTGGCGCCTGGGAGCTGGAAGTGCCCGACGTGCTCCGTCACGAACCAAGCATCGCACAACAAGTGTCCGTGCTGCGAGACGCCGCAGCCTGGCGCATCGAGTGCAGCAAAGCCAGTGGCAAAGCCAGCAGCCGGTGCAATCACAGCGAGCGGCTTTTCGTTTGGTGTGCCAGCAAATGCTGCTGCGCCAAAGCCGGCAGCTGCAGCACCGTCGACAAGCGCACCGAGCTTCTCGTTTGGTGTCCCGCCTGCTGCTGCTGCTCCGGCGACGACCGAGTCTGCGAGCGACGCAGACGCAACAGCGCCGTCGTTCACGTTCAGCGCACCGCCAGCTGCGAGCGCGACGTCAAAGCCGTCGTTCTCGTTTGGCGTCTCGCCGGAAGCGTCTGCTGCTAGCAGCACCAGTGCGTCGAAGCCGTCGTTCTCGTTCAGCGCACCGACTAGTGCTGCTGCGCCAGTTGCAACCATGACACCTGCAACGACTGGCTTCAGCTTTGGCGTGCCGTCGTCGTCGTCGTCTGCTGCTGCTCCAGTGTCTGCGCCAAAGCCGGATGAGACTGCCGCAAAGGCGTCTGCACCGACTCCAGCGTTCTCGTTTGGCGCGTCGACCGTGACACCGCCAGCTGCACCAAAGGAGCCAGCGAAGACGAGTGCACCGAGCTTTTCGTTTGGTGCAAGCAGCTCGGATGCTGCGAAGCCCAGTGCGCCGAGCTTTTCGTTTGGATCGACGACGCCAGCGCCTGCTGCGACAACGAGTCCGTCGCTCAAGCGGAGCTCGGACGGGTCGGAGCCAGCGGCGAAGAAGCCTGCGTTCAGCTTTGGTGCGACCGAGGCGTCCAAGCCAGCAGCACCTGCATTTTCGTTTGGCGCCGCGCCGGACGCAGCAGCAGCGCAGAAGGCGTCGTTTGGGTTTGGATCAACGCCTGCTGCTGCACCCGCCGCGGCAGCGAAAGACGCGGTCGCCAAGGCGGACGACAAGCCGGCGTTCTCGTTTGGCTCGTCGTTGGCACCAGCGGCTGTCGCGCCTGCTGCAGACAAGCCAGCGTTCTCATTTGGCGCGTCGTCGTCTGCCCCGGCTTCTGCTGCACCTGCAGCCGACAAGCCAGCGTTCTCGTTTAGCGCTCCGTCAGCGCTGCCAGTTGCTGTGAAGCCAGTGGCGACGCCGTCGTTCACATTTGGCCAGAGCAGCACGACTACGTCACCGCCCAAGCCAGCTGCACCAGCGCCAGCGTTTGGTGCGACCTCGGCACCGGCGTTTGGCAGCGCAGCGCCCGCATTCGGGTCGTCGTCGGCTGCGACTCCTGCTCCAGCGGCGTCAAACGCGCCTGCTGCGCCGTCGTTCACGTTTGGCGCGCCGCCTGCAGCTTCGGCGCCTGCACCAGCTCCAGCAGCAGCGACGCCAGCGTTTACGTTTGGCGCAAGTGCCGGCAGCAGCGCAGCTGCTCCAGCGTCGTCGAGTGGGTTTGGTGCCGCGACGAGTGCGCCGGCGTTTGGTGCAACGTCCACACCTGCTGCGCCGTCGAGCGCGGGTCCGTCGTTCACGTTTGGTGCGTCGACGTCGAGCAGCAGTGCGCCAGCGCAGAGCACGTTTACATTTGGCTCGTCGGCGCCAGCACCAGCTGCGTCGGGCTTTGGGTCATCAGCACCGGCTGCGTCTGGGTTTGGATCGTCAGCGCCAGCTTCGTCGGGCTTTGGGTCATCGGCTCCGGCGTCGTCTGGCTTTGGGACGACGTCGCCAGCGTTTGGTGCGCCAGCGGCGGCTTCAGGCTTTGGTGCGCCATCGACGACGTTTGGTGCACCAGCTGCACCGGCATTCGGTGCTGCAGCTCCAGCGTCGACTGGCTTTGGCGCTCCAGCTGCTGCACCGACCGGGTTTGGCACGCCGTCGCCAGTGTTTGGGGCACCGGCACCCGCTGCGTCTGGGTTTGGTGCAGCACCAGCAGCTCCGACGCCGTTTGGTGCGAGCAGCAACAGTGGCGGCTTTGGCGCTGCGTCTGCTCCGGCGACTGCGTTTGGTGCGCCGAGCACCCAGGTGTCTGCGTTTGGCAACTCGTCGGGCTTTGGTGCGTCGAGTGGCTTTGGCGCTCCAGCACCGACGGGCTTTGGTGCTCCAGCGCCAGCAGCACCGACGGGCTTTGGGACTCCGTCGCCAGTGTTTGGTGCGCCAGCAGCAGCAGCCCCAGCGAGCGGCTTTGGCGCGCCGAGCGCGAGTGCCTTCGGTGCCTCGGCGCCAGCTCCGTCGTTTGGTGCGCCTGCGCCAGTGTCGTTTGGTCCGCCGGCTGGTGGCTTTGGCGCTAGCGCAAGCGGCTTTGGCGCGCCACAGGAGGGCGGCTTCAACGTCGGCGCTGCGCCAGCGGCACCAAAGGGTCGGCGGATCCTCAAGGCGCGCAAGCGGACATAGAGAGCGAGCGAGTGCGTTCGACGATCAGCCTTCGCCACGAGCACCATCAGCCTCGACGTACACAGGAGACGAGAAGACGAGGAGACGGCTTGCTGGTCTCAGCGATACCAGTGCGAGGCGGCTCCGAGGTGCGCGCGCATGCAGCGACGCCGATGTTGGTGGCGCGTAAGTATAATTTAATAATGCATTTCCAGCATTCACAAACAGGTTTGAGCAGATACAAACAGGTTGTGAGCAACAGAAATGCAGTCAGCATGCGCAATAAGAGGGTTGTCAGGAAACCAGAGAGGGTATTGTCTGGACATGCATTTCTGCTCGATTATGCGAATGACTGGCAAAGTGATCTGCATTGAGCTGTCGCAATGGCAATGGCAACGACGACGTTTGCCGACCTGCCGCTGCATGACGACGTCCAGCGCGCGCTCGAGCGCATGCACTTTCGCGCACCGTCGCCTATTCAGCTGCGCGCACTGCCGCTCGCGCTCTTTGGGAACGACGTCGTCGGACAAGCCAAGTCTGGCACGGGCAAGACCGCAGTGTTTGGTGTCACAGCAGTCGAGCGCGTGATCGCCAAGGGCGACAAGCTCCCAAGCGCGGCAGATGTGCGCCGCACTGACCCGCTCGTGCTTGTGCTCGCACCGACGCGCGAGATCGCGCTGCAGATCGACGCAGTGCTGCGCCAGCTCGCGTACTTTCGCCCGACATGCACGATCACAACTGCGATCGGCGGACTGCCTCTCGCGCAGGACAAGGTGCGCGCTTGGACTGCTCGATTGGTTGATCGCCTGACGCCCGCGCTCGCTTGCTCACAGCGAGAGAGCGCATGATGGCGATGGCGTCGCGCAGGAGAACCTCAAGCATGGGAGCCACATCGTCGTCGGCACCCCAGGTCGCGTGAAGGCGCTCGTGGCGCAGCGCGTGCTCCAGTGCCACGCACTGCGACTGCTCGTGCTCGATGAAGTTGACAAGCTCTTGCAGAGCGACTTTGAGCGCGAGGTACGGCGCATTGGCACTCGTACATGCGTGTGAGTGCGAGTGTGGACTCTGACCCCTCGCCTGTGTGATGGAATGACGCCGTAGATCCAGTACATCGTCGCAGCGCTGCCTGAGCGACGGCAGGTGCGTCTGAGCGTTTGTACTGCGTTTGTGTGACTTGAGTTGCCTGGTGCATTGACAGCCTTCGGTCGCCACTGCTGCACTAGACGCTCGCGTTCTCTGCGACGTTCACGACCGCGCAGCTCTCGGCGGTTGCCAAGATGATGCGCAGTCCACAGGTCGGTTCTGCACGAGCAGCCGACTCGCGACCTTGGCTATCGATCTCTCTAGGTCCTCGTAGCTCACGCTATGGCTCGCTTCATGCCTCGATCGCTCGCTAGATCGTCCGTGTCCGTGGTCCGCAGGACGTGACCGTCGAGCTCGTGGCGACCAGCGACGACCTCGCGGCGTGGACCGAGCGCGAAGCGACGAGCAGCAGCCCCGAGCTTTGGCTCCGCCACGTCCAGCAGTTCTACAGCGTCGTCACATCTGCGAGTGCTGCGTCGCCTGGCGCTCTCACGCGCATGGACGCGCTCGACATGCACGCGAAAGTCGCGAAGCTCGCGTCGCTGCTGTCCGAAGTCGTGTTCAACCAGTGCATCGTCTTTTGCAACGACAAGCTCCGCGCCGAGGCACTGGCGACAGCACTCGCGGCGCAGGGCTGGCCCGCAGTGTGCATCACTGGTTCGCAGACGCAAGCGACGCGGTCGGACGTCATGGCCGGCTTCCGCGCGTTCCAGTCGCGCGTGCTCGTGTCGACAGACCTCACGGCGCGCGGCATTGACGTCGACCGCGTGAACTTTGTCGTGAACCTCGACCTGCCGCGCGACCCTGCGACGTATCTCCATCGCGTCGGCCGCACCGGTCGCTTTGGCGGCCGCGGACTCGCAGTGACGCTGCTCGCGCACGACGAAGTCGTCGCAGTCGAGATGCTCGCGCGCGTGTTTGCGATGCGCATCGATGCGCTGCCAGACCCAGTGCCGCGCGCGATCTTTGACTTTGCTAAGAGCGACGACGCTGCGCATCGGAGCGAAGACGTTGGGTTTGCAGAGCGGCAGGAGCACGTGGCTGACGTTCGTGACAGTGCAAGACGCCATCGCGACGCGCAAGAGCTCAGTGGCAGTGAGCAAAGTCAGAGCCATCTTGCGGCAGTGTCAGCCCGCGAAGAGGCAGTAGTGGCGAATGGGACGGCGAAGCACACAAGCGAGTCCCACAGTGGCGACGCCAGCAGCAGCAGTGGCAATGATGCAAGCGAGACAACCACGTCTGACGCAGCGGCAGTGGCAGTGGCACCAGTGCCAGGTGCCACGACACGAGCGCACTTGGAGCCAGCACTGCAGTCTCCACGAACACAAATCAGTCAGTCAGCACCAGTAGCAGCAACAGGTCACTCGAAGGCAGAGCACGGCGCAGCAGATAGCAAGACACCGAAGCGATCTAGTGCGTTCGAGTGGGAAGAGCAGTGCTATGCGCAGTGGACCGCACTGCTCTAGTTCGGACACGAGGCAAGACGACGTCGGCAGCTATCGCACACGGGAAGACGCCTTGTTCAAACAAAGTGGTCGGTCCATAGAGAGAGAGAGAGCGAGAGGAGCGATAGACTCGTCTTCCTTGGGTCGTCTCGTGCACTTGGTGGCTTGTCGCTCGCTTCTGCTAGTCATCGTCGAGGTCGTCGTCGTCCGGATCCGCTGGCCACTCGCCGCAGTGCGCATCATGAGACGCTCGCGACTGCGGTACACGCTCTCTTCGTGGATCATCTCGAGGTACTCGGCGTTGTGGAGCTCAAAGCGGCGCTGGCGAATGAGCCGCCCAAAGTCGCCAATGCCGCCATTGCCGCCGCTCTCGCTCACGTCGTGGTCAAGGAGGAAGTCCATGATGACGTCGCACATGCGGCGGACCTCAATGTTTGGCGCGTCTGCTGCCAAGAGCAGGTCCGGGACAAAGCTCACGCCAAAGACGATCTCGTCGAGCGTCTCACGATGGCGCAAGAGGCGATAGAACGCGTAGAGGAGCTGGAGCGTGAGCTCGTTGTCGTGCTGCTTCTCCTGGAAGAGCGCGTGGAACGTCCGGATGAGGCGCGAGGCGGCGAGGAGCGGCGCGCACTTGGGTTCGAGCGCAAGCGCGCTGACAAAGAGCACGACTTCGAGGACCATGTCGTCTTGCGAGAAGCCAGGGACGAGGAGCTTGTTCAGGAACGGAATGAGCGCGTGGTCGGCCACGAGCTTGTCCCACGACGCCTTGGCTGGCAAGTCACTCGGCGTGAGGTTCGCGAGCGTCCCGAGCACCTCGATCGCAAAGTCGTGGTTGTCCGAGTGGAGACAGAGCTCAATGAGCGGCACGACGAACGGTGCCCACATGCCCTTGTACTTGTACATCTTGTCGCTCACGAGGTCCTCCTGGAGCGTGTACGACCAGAGCGCGAGGTTCCGCACGACTTTCATGAGCAGCGCGTCGCGCGTGCGCAAGACGCGGGTCACGAGGGCTTCGAGGCCGCGGTTCTGGCACATGAGCTCGGCGTTGCGGCCGTTGTGGCTCAGGTTCACTGCGAGCGCCGCGAGCTCCTTCGCGACGAGGTTCTGTGGGAAGTTGATCTGCTCGAGCAATGGCGAGAGTGGCGAAGATGAGAGAGAGTGCACTGACACTGACGCTAAATCCATGCGAGTGCTATCGCTAGTGCAGACGTACCACGAGCTGCATGACGATCGGAATGGCCTCTGTGTACGTGAACATGGACTTGCAGCGGTCGTCCATGCTGAGGTGGTAGAGGATCCGGAGCGAGAGTGCGCGGAACGGCGGCTTCTTGAGGAGCTCGACGAGCTTTGGGATGAGGCTGTTCTTCACGAGGAGCTCGCGCAGCGCCGGGTCGAACGACAGGTTGAAGAGGAGCTTGAGCGCCATCTGCACGGTCTTGTCGTGGTTGCACCGGACGTACCGCACGAGCTTCTCGATCACAGCGAGCTCGACCATCGCGTCCTTGTTCTCCTCAAAGATGCTCAGCTTCTTGAGGAACGCGAGCGTGAGGATCACGAGCTCCGGCGTCACGCGATCCATCATCTACGCCACGGCCGTCGCAGACGTGAGGCAAGAGTGAGTCACTCGCACAGCGTTGGCTGGCGACATGGCAACGGCACACAGCAAGACGCGTGCGTCTTGAGCCGAGGAGTCGCACTCGACGCACCTTGGCGAGCAGGACTGTGATCTTGCGCTTGACCATCTTGCGCTCCGTGTGGATGTCTTCCGCCAAGTTGAGCAGGACGCTAAAGCACACGAAGCTAGTGCCGCATCACACACAGCGTCAGCCTACACACCCTTCATAGCGCAAGCTACCCGAGACATGGCGACGCACAGCAGTTGGTCCTGCTTCTTCATGCGCTTCTTGTTGCGCTTCTTCTCGCGCTCGAGCTTTGCGACTGCGTCAGCGTCGGTCGCGGCGGCTTTCTCCAAGAGCCGCTCCTCGTCAAGGCGCAGCTCGTGGCGCTTGATCTCAAACTCGACGATCTTGAGCGTGACGGCGCCGATGCGGTAGTTCGCGAGGATCGGGTGGAGCTGGAGGAAGTTGGAGAAGCACCAGAAGATGCGCATCATCGTGAGCGAGAAGTCGTTGCTCTTCTTGTAGTCGTCGAGCACGCGCGAGAGCAGGCACTGGCGAACAGCAAGCGCAATGTAGAGAGACAGATGAATGGGTCGATAGTGAGTGCGCTGTGGTATGGTGCAGTGAAGAGCCTGCGAGAGGATGCAGCGCCTTGACGCACCATGAGCGCTTCGTTCTGGATGAGAGCCTCGATGTTGCCAGCGTACTCGGCGAGCTGCAGGATCATTTTGGCGCCGTCGATCTTGGACTCAATGTCCTCGTCGTAGAGCTTCTCCATGTACGCGTCGAGCTCATCGGCTCGCGCAGTGACTTTCCGCGGCTTGTCTGCGCGGCCATCGCTCTTGCTGCTGCTCGAGCCACTAGCGCTCGAACGAGCGACGCGCGAGGAGCTGCTCATCGTGCTACTGCTTCTGCAGACGAGCTGGTGTGATCGACGTGAGTTCGCGTCGTTTCGCGTCCCTTTGAAGTGCGCCACCCATATAGAGACGAAAACAAGGGAGCCTCAAGCCATTTTGCCCTAATGCAGGTTCTCCACTTTGAAACGTCTATTTTAGAATGCAACGTGTTGACTTGAATTTTGTATGCTGAATGATGATCACCTCAACATCAAGACTGCAACGACAACAACGACAACTTCGCCTCAAAGAGATGACCAAGGCATATCGCTCGAGCCGGCGACGTCGCAATGTACGTGCATTGCCTCGCTGCATGCGCGCGCTTGGCGTGAATGAGACTGGCGATCTCGCGTTGGTGCTGACGGCCATCTACTTGCTGAATGCGCAGCAACCCGAGACTGTGATTGACGACGCTGCGGTCGCTAACGACCTTGCACTCGCACGGCTTGTGCGTACTCGTGTTCGCTTGCTGTCGTACTATCGCTATGCTATCGATCGCTTCTTGCTAACTTGCTGCTGCTGCGTGCTGTGGCGGCGCTTGTGTCCAACTGACAGCTTGCCCAGCTCCCGCAGATCGTCCACGATGCGCAGTCGTTCGATCGAGCGACTCAGCTCACTGCTGCAGCCAAGTTCCGCGCGCTCTTCTCGTTGGGTGCGTACGATGACTGCCGCCGGATTCAGTATGAACACTTGCTGCTGACGCTCTGTGTCCACGTACGCACCGGCGCTAGCTGCAAAGACGCCTGTGACAAGCTCTGGTGCGACTGCGTCAGGCTCGTCGGCGCCAGGAGTCCCAGCGTTTACGTTCGGCTCGGCGCCTGTAGGTGGCTTTGGTGCCACGCCATGCACGGCAGCGTTTAATGCGCCGGCTCCACGCCCAAGCTGCTTTGGCACGCCGTCAACAGTGTTTGGTGCGACTGTGCCAGTGTCGTTCGGTCCACCGGCCGGTGCCTGTGGCGTGCCGCAAGAGAGCAGATTCAACATCGGCACTGCGCCAGCGGTCCCTAAGCGCCGGCGGATCATCAATACACGCGCAGCGAGAGAGAGCGAGGGCAGACTCAGCGTCAGGGTTGAGCGTGTGGCACCCAACGGACGGCGGATCCTCAAGGCGCGCACGGCGAGAGAGAGCGAGAATGAGTACGAGAGCGAGAGCCAGGAGCTCTGAGATCTGCCACGACGCTCAGTTGGCACTAGCAAGACGGTCAAGTCCAAGTGAAAGGCGTCTTCATGACTGCAGCATTGTTCTGTGCAATGCGTGCTCAGCAGCGCAACTCACGCGTTCGTCAGGCACAGTCTGCTACGAGACACAGCCAAGCGCTTTGTTGATCTTTGACCGTTTGGGCTTGATGTACCAGCGCTAACCAGTAGCTGAGTGCTGGCAAGTCTTCGCATAGCGTGTCGACTGAGTTCACCACAGCTCGAACACTTCTTTGACGTGTACTCCTCCTCGCAGTCGACCACTCGACCACTGACGCGAGCCATCTTCTCCTTCAGCATCGTCTTGAACTTGTAGTGCGCTTGCGTCATCATCATGCGCGCAGTCGCATCTTCTTCTTGCTGTCTTTCACGTACGCAGACGGCAATCGAGGATCGGCTCACCGAACGCGTCGCCTAGACGGATGAAGCAAGAGTCAGTCAGTCCGTCAGAACCAGCATCCTCAGCTAGCTGTGCAGACGGCAGCTATCGCACCTACACAGACTCGTACCAAGGTCGCGGTCAGCCAAACGCGGGAGCTGCTTGCGCTCATCGTCGCGCGTACGAGGGAAGTAGAGCGGCAGGACGGACTCGTAGATCATCTGGTCCTCGAGCGAGTCGACGCAGAACACAATCGCGTCAAAGTCGCTGCTGTAGTGCTCGAGGAAGCGCCGCACAGTGCCTTATGAAAGAGAAGC
>JAASFT010000753.1:0-13667 GCA_023333885.1 Globisporangium parvum
CTCCTCTCGTCCACTTCCACGACGAACGCCCACGACGACACCATGGCAGACACTCACACCAGCGCGTTCCCCCGCGCGCTCACGGAGCTCCTTGCGCTCGCCGTCGCGGCGCCAGCCATGGCACCGGACCAGCGCTTCCACCACCACCACCACCGGCTCCCGCCGGTCCCCCACCACCACCGTCACTATCCTCCAACTGGCAGCCACTTTGGTCGTCACCAGCAGGACTTTGACGACCACCACCATGTCCAACATGACGACGACAACGACGTTGACGACGCGGACTTGTACCAAGACCTCGACTCGCCTCGCTCGCGCGCGTCGAGCAGCGACGGCGAGAGTGCGATGAGCACCACGAGCTCGACGTCGTCCAGCTCGAGTCGGTACAAGTGCTCGCTCGCGTTCATCCTCGGACGCTCCGACGTCGCGTCGACCGCTGCTGTCTCGAGTGACGAGCACCGCGCGGCGTCGTTGACGTACCAGCACCTCCAGCAGCAGCGCCGTGCGTTTGCTGTGCCCCCTCCGATCCGGATCCCGGACATCGGGAGCCTCCCAAGCAGCCCCAGCAGCAGTAGCGCCTTGGCTGCAGCGGCTGCTGCGCTCAACTCGCACACGCCGACGAACGAGTGTGCGAAAGTGAAGCGCCGCCGCGCGCCGCCGGGCAAAGTCACCAAGAGCTGCAAAGCCAAGACGAGCGCGACGGACGCCATGAGCAGCAGCAGTGGTAGTGCGACGCCTCCTGGTGCTGCGGTGGCAGCTGCTACGGCAAGCACCGGCGCCGCGCCGGCGCCACCTGTGAAGAAAGGCAGCAAGTACTGCATCGTCGACGGCTGCGGGAGCCGAGCCAAGCACGCGCGGCGGTGCTGGAAGCACGGCGGGTCGGTCAAGTGCAAGGTCGCGGACTGCGCGAACCGCGCGAAGACGAAAGGCGTGTGCTGGTCGCACGGCGGCGGGACGATCTGCTCGTTCGCCAACTGCGGCACGATCTCGGTCTCGAACGGCGTGTGCTGGGCCCATGGCGGCGGCAAGCGCTGCGCCATTGAAGGCTGCGCGCGTCCGGCGTACGAGCGCACGGACAACCTCTGCAGCCTCCACTTTGACGACAAGACCAAGATCGTGAGTGGCGCGGCGGCGGCAGCTGCTGCGTCGCACAAGCCCAAGGCGCCACGCCGCGCTGCGAGCTGATAGAGCATAGAGTCGCGTAGTGTATGTTTGAGTGAGTGATGTGCGTGCTAGTGATAGTGTGTCCCGAGCCCGGGTCGCTGGCAGTGTGTGCGCTTGCTGCTCGCGAGCGGTGGAGATAGCCAGCAGCCTGACGGACTCGACTCGACTGTGTCGTATGTGTACAATGGAACCCACGGTGTTGACTACACTCGCTCGCTCGTCGCCTCCGGTGCAACGTAAGTACGCTACTTGCTGCTCGCCAACGGCCGATCACTCGCTCAAGTCGTTCGCTTGCTCCTGCACGAGCGCGTACTTGGCGCGCAGGAGCGGATCGAAGAACGCGCGCCACTCGCCATACGGAATGGTCTTGTCCTTCGAGTTCGGCTCCTTGTGCTTCCCAATGTCCTTGCCGCCGCGGAACTCGTGCCAGTCGCAGCGGAGGAACTGACACAAGTTACGGTAGCCCCAGCGCCGGCGCTCTCTCGGGAAGATCTCGACCACGAGCGTCTCGGGACGCGTCCAGAAGACGTTGACCATGCCAGCGCCGTGCATGCCAATGACGATGTCGCTCTGGACGACAATGTCCATCTGCTCCCGGAGCGTCAAGTCGACAAAGTCGACGCTCTGGAACTCGACGCGGAGGTCCGTGTACTCGGCGCGCATGCGCTCGAGCACGTCGTCTTCGTTGCGCCACACGCGCTGGACCTTCCGGCCTTTGTACGGCCGCCGCGTGATGACAGTGACCGTGACCACCGATGCCGCTGCGCCAGACAGCGACGACTCGGTCACCTCGTCGTCATTGTCGTCGTCGCCCTCGGTGTCGACGACTGGGACAGACTTCGCTGTCAACGCCCCCATGGTCGTGAGCGCGAGGTGGCGAAAGTCCTGGAAGAGCTGGGACGCGCGGCACGGCTCGTCGTCGTTCAGGTGCTGCATCATCGGACCAGAGACTTCCCACGGCGCCAGCAGCACGTCACTGCGGAACTGCACGCGCTTGCCCACGAGCGCGTCGCCATGCACGAGCGCATGGCTGGGCGACAGGAGCCTCTCGTGAAGAGCGTCAACAGGCGACGCGTACCCGCTGTCCAAGTGCACGACGCGCGTGGTCGTGAGGTCCCAGCCGAGCGCTTGGGCGACAATGTAGGCGTTCAGCGCGTTCGCGACCTGGAAGAACGGGTTGTGGTCGTCGCGCCGCGCAATGAGGATCACACGCTCGTGGAACACGACGACGTTGCTGTCCGAGGCGGCAGCTGGCTCCACCGGCGGCAGCAGTGGGTCGCAGAGCGTCGACGCCGCGTCGCGCTTTGGGTCCACGCCTGCGAGCGTCGTGGCCCAGATCCCAAGCGGCTGTCCAGCCTGCTGCTTGGCAAACGCCACGAGATCAGCGCAGCGGCAGTGCACGATGTTGTGCGTGAACACGAAGCGCGGGTCGTGCGAACCGCCGTCCTGCGAGAGGTCTTTGATCGGCTTGTGGACCTTCACGCCGGCGAGGTTGAGCTCCAAGCCTGTGAAGACCGTGGCTTTGATGCCGCCCGGGACGTCAATGAGCGTGACCGCAGTCGTTCGATCCTCGCCACTAACGGTGCTGTCGCCAGGCGTTGGTGATGCGCAGAGCGTCGTCTGCGAGGCGCGAATGACGTCGAGGAGCGCGCTGTCGCGCTCGCGTTCACATGCGCTCAGGGCGTTGAGCTCTGCGAGCGTCTTGCTGTGCTTGGGCGTTGGCTCGACTGGAGCAGGCGATGTTGGCTCTGGCACTACGAGTGGCGCTGCTGTTGGTGCCTCAGTCACAGTGGCGACTGGCTCCTCTGTCGTGGCAGCGACAGCGTCTGCTGCGCCGCGCATGGCGGCCTTTGCGATCTGTTGGGTCTGAGCCTCGAGCGCCTCGCGCTCGCGCGCTGCGACCATCGTGCTCGGGAGCTTCTGCACGCGAAAGAGCAGCGAGAGCACGCCGAGCACGAGCAAGACGAGCGCAATGTGCTGCAGCGTGCGAGCGCGCGGCATCCGACTGCGCTTTGTGTGCTTCTTGCTGTCGCTCGCCATGGCTACTGCCGCTGCTATGCGTGTGTGCGTACTGAGAGCTGGCGAATGCGCGAGTGAGCAGCAGCACGCGCACACGAGCGGATCCTTTTGTTAATCGGTCGTTGAGGCGGCGGTTCGCGCGACTTGTGCGACTTGTGCGACTTGTGACTGAGACCTCGACTGAGACCTCGACTGAGACCTCGAGACGACGACGACGATGGGCGATAGTGATCAGCGATACTTGCGGCAGGTGTGTGACTGACTGCAAGAGGAGAGGCGGACACGACCGCGATCATTCCGCATCCTTGCAGCCTCTCGCACGCTTTCGTGCTGCATGTCGATGATCGATCGATCGACAGCGACTAAGAGGATGGTGATGGCACAGGAGGTACACTGTGCCATGTGCAACGGCACACTGTGCCTGTCGATTACATCAAAATCAAGTGCACATGAGTACCGTATTCTGTAGTAAAATGGAATGTGTTACTGTGATCGTTGGTCCTGAACCAACTGACACTCAAGCAGCCACTCAAGCGCGACGACTGCACCAGTGATGCTCGCAGACGGCGGCAGCAGCAGCGGCGACCCGCGCGCCAAGCTCTTCAACGGTGCGCTCGCGTCTACCGCTGCATCGGCACTTCATTCACAGCGCACTCACGTTTGGGTGCCATTACGATCGCAATGCACGTGCAGACCAGGTGCACGGTTACATCAAGCTCAATGGGCTCTGCGTGTCGCTCATTGACACACCGCAGTTCCAGCGCCTGCGCGACCTCAAGCAGCTCGGCACGCTCTACTATGTCTTCCCAGGCGCGTCGCACAACCGCTTCGAGCACTCGCTCGGCGTCGGCTACCTCGCAGGCGAGACGGTCGAGCGCTTCCGTGTCCAGCAGCCGGAGCTCGAGCTCACAGAGCGCGAGTCGACACTGCTGGTGCGGTTTGTCTGCGCGTCTTTTCAGTAGCAGCACTACCACTGTGTCTACGCTGTGAATGGCTGACGAACGTGACGTTGCGTGTGCAGAGCGCTGCTGGACTGCTCCATGACGTCGGCCACGGTCCGTTCTCGCACGTGTTTGAGCACCAGTTCATGCCGCTCGTCGCTGCGCACCACGGTGTGAGCTACCACCACGAAGACATGTCGCTCCGCATGATCGAGTACATGGTCGACGAGAACCAGATCGAAATCGAGCAGGACGACCTGCGCTTCGTGCAGCAGATCATTGTCGGCGCAAAAGAGTACGTCCAGACCGATACAGACTTTTGTGGATTGTCGTCACTATTCGAAACCAGTGCCATGTCCTAATCTAGGCATTGCGCTGCACACTCAGCCGCCACTTGGGCAAGCGTGACCCGCGCGGGTACCTCTACGAGATCGTCGCGAACGGCCGGAACTGCATCGACGTCGACAAGTTCGACTACCTCGCGCGCGACATGATCAACCTCTTTGGCGTGCGCAAAGGCTTCAACTTCACGCGTCTCTGGCTCTTCAACCGCGTCATTGACGACCAGATCTGCTACCACACGAGCGTGAACCTCGACATCTACGACCTCTTCCAGCAGCGCTACCAGATGCACAAGTCGGTACGTCTGTGTGCCAGTCTCTCGGTGAGAGAGGACCTACTGCTCGGATGAAGTGCCCATAGGAGAGAGGCTCGTGCCACTGACGTGTGTGTGTGTGTGCCTCGGACTGACTCACGTGTCGTGGTGGTGGTGCAGATCTACAACCACCGCAAGGGCAAAGCAGTGGAGTTCATGATCTGCGATGCCATGCTCTTAGCTGGTGCGTCGTGCATCGTGTCTCCTTCGCTCTCTTCATACGCAGCGCCTCTTTGCCACTTGGTCTCATTGAACCTCTCGCTCTCTCTCTCACACACGCACATGCTCCCGAGCAGACAAGAAGCTCGGGATCTCGGCCGCGACGCAGTCCCCCGCCGAGTTCCAGTTCCTCACAGACCACGTCGTGCATACGATCGAGGCGTCAAAGGACCCCGAGCTCGCGGAAGCGCGGAGCATTATCAAGCAGCTGCGCTGCCGCAAGCTCTACGAGTTTGTCGACGAGTACTTGCTCCCGCCCGAGGTCATGAGCAAAGTCCCCAAGGTCACGAGCGAGACGATCGCGTGCTGCAACGTCACGAGTGGCGTGCACTTGGACCCGCGCGACATCGTCGTCGCCGACGGTCGCTTGAACTACAACCTCGATGACCAGAACCCGGTCGACAACGTCTCGTTCTACAGCTCGAACGACCTCAACCACAGCTTCCACATCCCGAAAGACCAAGTCAGTCTGCTCTTCCCCGAGAAGGTGCGGCCGAGTGACTGCATTGGCAAAGCGCCTCGCCTCTCTTCGCTCGCTGACTGGTGTGGCCGACCCACACTCTACTGCTGTGCTCGATGACCGATCGCATGTCTGCAGTTTGAAGAGCGCGTCATCCGCGTCTACAGCCGCAACCCGAGCCCGACGATCCAGAAAGCGATCCTCGTACGTGTCACCACGCCCTGCCGCAGTGGCGTCGCATGCACTAGGACACTGAGCAGCGCCTCACGCTGTTGCATGTTTGTGAGCGCAGGACGCGTTCCGGAGCTTCTTGCGAACGTTCAGCACGACGCTCCCACCACCATCGCCGTCGTCCAAAGTAAGCGAACGCGCACGCGTTGCTTCAGGCACGGACGCTCTAAGACGTCTTCTGTGTGCTCACGGAGTACTTGTGTCCGTAGTTGATTGCGTCGAATGCAGTGCGTCCGCCGTCGTCAAGCACTCATCGATCGGACGCCAAAGGCAGTTTACTGCCAGGTACGAACGCCTTCGTGGCACTTGTGCATCGTCACGATCAGCGTCTTGAGTTCTGAGTCGCGAGGTGCTCATACGTGTTGCATCGACACTGCTGCCTCGATCCACTGCAGCTCTCCACGAAGCTGAGGGCGACGACGAAGGCGACAGCTTGTCTGACCCGCTCACGTTCCGAATCCGCAACGGCGGTGGCAAAGATCCATTGGCGCGCACGACGAAGCGCCAGCGTAGCGACGACGACGACAAGTGACGCATAGAGCGCGAACGGAGTAGGCTGCGAGAACGCGCAGCAAAACAGCGCTACGAGAGTCATCACAGTCTTCCTTGACCCTTCACACCTGGTCAGTGCGTTGGCTTTGCTCATTGCTCCGATCTCGAGTTGGCGCTCTAGGGAGACGACAGATGATAGCACGCTCGCATCGAAGCTTACATGGTCAAGCGAGTGCGAGGCGTCTCATGGTCACGGGGGCAACCTTGTTCGTCGACGGAGACGGTTCCTTCGCACATGCTCGCGCACATTCGATGCGCGTACCACCTGCAGCAGCAGCACCGCTGTTGTCATTCTTGAACAACCTCGCTCTCCGCCAGGCCCACAGCAATCGCTATCAAGCCTCGTCGCCAGCATAGTGTCAACTCGCGCGCTTGGACTACGATGCACGATGGCGACGAACTCGGCGTTCTTGATGGCGAGCCATCGTTCTTTGGCTCGGGATGTCCTGCTGGGACAGTGCGCGTCGCGCTATCGACCGACGGACAGACTGTCTCTATCCTCTCTGGAGAGTACACCGCTGCGACGACGCCGAGCACGAATCGCGACCGCAGGGCGTGCAATATCGCTGTACCGGTGTCGATCTTGCTAGGCACCTCGATTGGCGTCTTCCAAGTCGACTACCGCAGCCACGCATTCGTGCCAGAGGTCGAACGCGCGTTCGTTGAGTTCCAGGTAAACTACTTCTTCGCTGGCACCATGGGTCCGACGTGCAAGAAGACGTGGAGGACGAGCTCGGACGGAGAACGCTTCTTGTCCAACAAGCTCGGTGTCTCGGCCGTCGTGTTGTCCCCTTGCGGCCAGTCAGCGATCTTTCACATCAACACTGCGCTCATGGCGTACAAGCCAGTCTGCTTGTCTCCTCTCGTGACTCGGTTGCCTTCATTCTCACTCTCGGCGTGCAAGCATGCATCCTCGCATGTTCATGGTCGCTCCGCTTCGGCGATGTGGAGCGCCACGCGCTTGAGCGTGTCTTTCAGGTCCTCCTCCGCAAGCCATCGCAAGCCGTCGCAAGACGCGCCTCGTCCTGCTCGACTTCTTATGCTTCGGACAGCAGCCATGAGGATCTCGTCCTGCCGCGCAATCGATCGCTTCAGCGCTGTGGATGATGGCGCCGGCTTCTTTGATGCTCTCATCTCATCTTCACGCGTCTAGCAGCAAAATCGACCGAGCAGATCGTCGCGGTGCACGACTCGAAGTGGATCCTACATGCCCACTACACAGCGAACCAACACTGGAGCTCCGGAGCGCGAGCGGAGCAGATCGCCAAAGGCGCTCAGCACAGCGCTTTGCTCGTCTAGAGCAGCCCGAGACCGGACTTCTGCGAGGGTTCCAAGAAGCGAAACCACGAAACGACTAGCCCCATCGCGTGAAAACATCATCAGCATCTCAACTCGAGATCACCAAGACTGAGGGATGCATGTCATTCTCCGTTCCAACACGACTGGCGCAGGGGTCTGCGTCGAGTCTTGTACCATCACAAGCAACCGCAATGCTGGGCTCGATCACACAGACGTGTGCTGCTCTCGCGGCAGTGCTTGCTGTCATGGCGCCGAGTGTCGACGCAGTGAACGCCGTGTTCAAGCTCGGTTCGCCGACGTACTATGGCTCAGGCTGCCCGAACGCGACGCTCAGCATGGTCACGTCCTTCGACGCGCAGACGGTCTCGGTCCTCTTCTCCAATTTCAAAGCGACGGCAGACACGAACACGCGCAGTCGCAAGACGTGTGACCTCATCGTGCCCGTGCAAGTGCTCCAGGGCATCACGATTGGGATCTTCAAAGCCGACTACCGCGGCAACGTGTACGTGCCCGAGACAACTGGCGCGTACACCGAGTTCTCTGCGAGCTACTTCTTCGCCTCGAGCACTGGACCGACGTACAAGGAGCGATGGGGACCAAACACCGACACGGACGTGCTTCTGTCCAACAACCTCACCGCCACGTCCATCGCCTGGTCGCCGTGCAAGACGTCGACAACACTGCGCATCAACGCTGCCGTGACTGCGTACCGCCCGTCGCTCGCGTCGCCAGACGTGCCAGAGATCACGATCGACTCGACCGACGTCTCGGTCGAGAAGGGCATCGAGTTCTTCCTCACATACCGAAAGTGCTAGTACGTCTGCATGGCGAGCACCGCGTAGTGGGCTCTCGCTCTCTTCATCATCGACATCGGTCCATCCATCGATCTTGCGTCCAGCTACAAGCAGCAGCTCGATGGCAGTAGGAACGTCTACCACTCTGTCGCCAATGCCTCCGTCTCGCCCTGTCATTGCGTTCTGCTCACGGTCGCTCCGCTTCGGCGATGTGGAGCGCCACGCGCTTGAGCGTGTCTTTCAGGTCCTCCTACCAGTCAGTCAGTCATTCAGTCAGTCACCACACCACATCACATCACACGCGCACGAGCGTCAGTTCAGTAGTCTGCTAGCACTCGGCTCGCAAGCCGTCGCAAGACGCACCTCGTCCTGCTCGACTTCATACACTTCGACAGCAGCCATGAGGATCTCGTCCTGCCGCGCAATCGATCGCTTCAGCGCTGCGAGCGGCGCTGGCGCCAGTCCCAACTCGCTCGCAAAGTGCAGCAGCTGCTTCTCCATGCGCGCAATCGGCGACGTCCGTGACCTCGCCAGCGTCGTTGATCCGCCCGCACTCCCACTTGCATGCCGCGCGAGGATGCGCGCTAGCGTATCGGCAAAGTCGCTGCGGTCGTCCGTGGCGTCAAGTACATCGAACGCTGCGAGGACCTGCGCGTGCGCGGCGCGCAGGAGCGTCTTCACTGTCGAGCAGTCAGTGCCTGAGAGCAGTGCGTCAGCGACCAGCGCTGCGAGCTGCGCATCAGCTCGAGCGAGGTCGATCGCACAGTCGGCTTGCTCCGTCATGCTCCCAGCGCCGCGGCGTGCTGCTTGTTCAGTCGCGATGCGTGCGATGCGCCGGAGCGAGTCGACAAACTCGTCGTCGTTGCGGTCGCCCAAGTACACTACAAACGCCGCGAGGACGCGGTCGTCGCGCTTCGCAATCAGCTCCTGGAGCACGCCGCGTGGCACATCGCCGCGCTGCTCGAGCGGCACGACCCACTCGCGCACAATGCTCGGTGTGTGCTCGTCCCACACGAGCAAGTCGCAGAGTCGCGAGAGCGTATCGACGAGCTCACGCACGTCCGCGTCGTCGTCGTACACGTCCATGGCGGCGAGCACGCGGTCGTCGTGCTGTCCCAACAGCGTGAGCAGGACCTCGCGCTGCCAGTCAGCGAGCCGCCCGGTCGCCGCGAGGCGCTCGATCAGCTGCAGCGCGGCGTGCTCGTCGGTCGCAGCTTCGCCAAACTCGAGCGACGGCGCAGTCGACACGGTGCGGAAGCGGCGCCGATGAGTGTGGCTGTGGCGCGGCGAACACACTGGCGGGTCCCCAAAGTTCGCGTGCTTGACGACCAAGAGCAGCGTCTCAACGAGCTCGTTCACGTCGCCATCGGACTCAAACGCCTCGGCCGCGGCGAGCAGCGCGTCGTTCTTCTCTTCAAACAGCCGGATCAAGCCGTCGGCTTCGTGCGACCGCACAAGGTTCCGCCGCATCATCTCGCCCACGACTTCGACGAGCCGGAGCTTTGCGTCGGCGCGGCTCGTGAACCGCGCAATGCGCAAGAGCGTGTCGCCCAAGTCGTGGACGTTCTGCTCGACAGCGTAGACGTCCCACGCCGCGCGCACGAGCTCGTTCCGACGCACAAAGAGCTGCTTCACGAGCGCCTTCTCGCTCTCGCGCAGCACGTCGCAGTGCGTGTTCACGACGTGGCTGAACTGCTCCAGCGCCGCGCCGTCGTCGGCTTGGCGCTGGAGCTTCGCAATGCGCTGGAGCGTATCGAGGAGCTCGCTCGCGTCGCCGTCGCTCGCAAAGACTTCGTACGCGCTCTGGAGGAGGTTGTGGCGCGCCGCGACGAGCGCTTCGAGCACTGGGACGCACTCAGCGTCCAAGAGGTCGCGGTCGCGCCAGTGGTGCAGCAGCGCGATGACGTGCGCTTGCCAGTGCGTCGTGCCGCTCTCCGCAGCGCCATTGCGGTCGCTGCGCACGCTCTTGATCGCGTGCGCCGCGCGCTCGTCGTCGCCGAGCTCCGTCGTGATGTCTTCGACGATGAACACGAGGGCGTCGCGCAGCGTCGCAACGTCGCGGGAGCGCTCGAACGCGTCGATCGCGGCGAGGACCTGGGCGTCCTGCTGCTTTACGAGCGCGCCGAGGAGGTCGTACTCGAGACTCGTGAGCAGCTGCTTCTGGTGAAGCGCATGGAGAATGTCGATCGGCCGCGCGACAAAGCCCTGGAGTGTCTGTGGCAGACGGGGGACACTCGATGCTTTCGTGCTCTTGCGCGGACTGCTCGTGCGCTTCGTGGGACTGCTCGAGCGCTTCTTCGGGCTCTTGCTGGTCGCAGACGAGGACGACGGCCCAGGACCGAGCGCTGCGATCTGCTGCACCGCTTTCTCCAAGTCGCTCGCGCTCTGGTCGAGCCGGTGCGACTGGAGCGCGCTCAAGAGCAAGCGGTTCTCGTTCAAGACGAGGCGCACGAGGTACGCGACTTGCTCCTCTGGCAGCGCGTGCTTGCGCAAGAGGCGCTCAATGAGTCCCAGGAGCTCCATCTTCTGGCTCAAGCCTGCATCTGTTGGTGCTGCAGCGCTCGTGCTGCTGTGCTTGTCGTGGTACGCTGCTGCTGCGTCGAGGATCTCCGTCTGGACCTGCGGCGAGAACACGCTGCGAGCGATCGCCACGACCTTTGCGAACACGAGCGCGACTTGCGCTGGCGCGCTGGTCGGCGAGGCGAGCGCTGCGGAGGCACTGCTGTTCTGCTCGTGACGTGGGGCTGCATGCGCTGGCGCAGCGCCGTTTGTGCGCGCCGAGTCCGCCGGTCCGCGCACGAGGCGCAGGAGGAACTGCTGCTTCTGCGCGATCGACTCGCTGCTGCTGCGCATCGCACGCAGGACGTCCGCTGGCATCTGCTCACAGAGCTCGAGGAGCACAGCGGCTTCGAACTTTGTGAGCGCGTGGTCGTCGCTCACCGCTGCGACGAAGCGGCGGATGCGCTCTGCGGCCTCTGCTGCGTCGAGTGGTGCGACGCTCGTGCTGGCGCTGGGAGGAGCTGGCGTGCGTGCGCTAGCTGCAGCGTTGGCGCCGTTGCTGCCGCTGCTCGTCGCGAGCGGTGTGCTTGGAGCGCCAGGCTCCGCTGCGGCCGTGCAGTCGTGCGCAACGAGTGCCGTCACGTACCCGCTCGGCTACCGAACGAGCGACAAGTGAATGAGCACCACGCTCGAGTACTGCATCTCGTGCTTGCACCACTATCGAGCAGAATGTACAGCGTTTGGAGACGTACCGTCGTGAGCAGATCCGGCGCAAGGCACGCGAGCGAGAGCGGGACGATGCGCTGGTACGTGTCATTGCTGTCAAGAGCGCAGTGGCTCCTGGGCTTCTTCTTCTTCTTGTTGTTGCTGCTGTTCTTCTTCAGTGCGCGGTGGTGACTGCTGCTGTGCGCATCGATGACGAGAAAGCCCGTGCACGTCGTGTGCGCTGGCAGCTCGAGCACGCTCTGCAGCACACTTGCGAGCTCGGACGCGCTCATGCCCGTGTAGATCGCGACGTGCGCGCGTCGAGCAGGCGTCTGCGGCGGCTGGAGCGACGGCGGTGCAAGCACCTGGACGACTGCGACGCCGGGCGCGGGCGGCGGCAGCGGCGGAGCCATAGCGAGAGCGAGCAACGAAGGGGGCGGCGAGAGTCTCTTGCTTCAAGGAGACGCGGTGCTTGTTCGCGTTGTTCGAAGGCTGCGCGAGCAAGAACGATTGTGTGCAGTGGACAATGTGATGTGTTGTATTGGAATATGTATGGAAGAGCTGGAAATGATTCTTGCGCTCTTGCACAGATTGATCCAGTTGTTTCGAGTGCGGAAACCTGACCACCTGTTTCTCACGATCGTCATTCAGTTGTATGTCATCGAAGGAATCAGTAACTGTGGTTTGCCAGTGCTGCTCGGTGGGAAGCAGATCGTTCCGATGTTGTCTGCGCTCGCTTGTGCGTCCACGCTGGAGCTCTTGCGCGTGATGGTGCAGTCATCTCGGACCTGAGGCGCAGCTCTGTCGACTGCGGCCAGCATCAAGACGGACGGCAACGACATGACATGGCCGTGAGCCCTCGCGTACTTTGCGGTGGAGACTTCTGTAGTGACTCGCGACACACGACCAAGCTACTGCTTGCGCTTTGCCGCGACGACGACAGCAACGACAGTGGCGACTGCTGCAGCACTGGTCACGAGCGTCCAAGTCCATCGACTCGACGAACTCGCCGCCAACTCGCCGTCGATCTCGAGCTTGGGTTCGTTGCCGAAGAACGACTTGGACACGCGCACGTCGACGACTTTGGGCTCGCGCGGCGGGTGCGCACGGAGCGCAACCGACGCCCCAGTCCCGACGACGCCATGCGCGGAGGTGGCACCAGTCTGGTCCACCGGAGCATCGCACGGCGTGACAACGTCGTCGCGGATGCGCTGCCAGCGAAACCACGAACGCTTAGTGCGCTCACTCACAACGTCTGGACGCGCGCCAGCGTACTGGATGCGTCCAGTGCCGGTTGCAAACGCTTGCAAGTTCTTGGTCGCCTGTGCGACGACGATGCCCGACCCGAGGACGCTGGCGCTGACCGTGTCGGCACAGACAGCGGCAGTGTTGATGCGACCGCCACCGCTGACGATACCGACGTGATGCGTCGCAGTGCCGTGCCCAGAGAATGCCACATGGCCACCACTGACGGCCCAGACCATGAGCATCTCGACCGCGAGCTTGTTGGTCTGGACTGCGACTGCGTGCGATTGCGCCGCGAGGGCGATGATGGTCTTGGTACATATCGCGTCGGCTGCAACACGCAACGTGCCGCGGTCGCCGCCAGATGAGATCGATAGCATGCCCGAGGCTTCGAGCGACGGCGTCTGGATCTGGAAGTCGCCACTTCCGGTCTTGCGAGCATCGAACTTCTGAAGCGAGAAGCCGCTCGTACTACTGAGGAACACGTCGCCAGCGTGCAGCGACACTAGACGCAGCTGTTCGTCGACGTTGTGCTGCACGAGCACGTGTTCGCCAATCACGACGTCTGCGCCGTTGCTCAGGAGCTCGCGGATCCCTGATGCGGCGCTGACGTAGATCTGCGTGAGCACGGCGCACTGGCGGAGCGTGGCGCTCTGGTTCGTGACGCGGAACCGTACACCCTTGTCTTCCTTCGCGCCGTAGAGCGGCACGACCTCGAGCAAGGCGTCGAGCAGGTGCTGTGATGAGCTCGTGACGACGATCTTTGCGACGACAGTGGCGGTGGGCGTCAGTGGGGTCGCAACGCTTGCGTCGGATGGCGCCACGTCATTGATGGTCGAGGCATCCTCGATGCTGTCAGTCGTCTCGAGCGAGACAGCAGCCGC
>JAASFT010000754.1:0-13658 GCA_023333885.1 Globisporangium parvum
CGTGCCAAAGCCCCCGACGAGGATCAGCGCCTTCATTGCTCTTGCGTTCGTTTGATGCCCGTGCTCGCTCTTGCTCAGACACACACACGCGCGCGTGTGTTGCTCGGTAGTCAAATGCACAGACAGGAGGAGGCGCGTCGGTCGCGCTCGCTCGTTCGCTCGTTCGTTCGCCCAAGCAGCAGCAGCGGCGCTCGTGTCTGAGAATCAAGGCGTGTGTGAGTGTGTGAGAAAAGATCGGCGTACTGCGCGCGGCTCTATTACAGCGCTCTCTCCCTCTCGAATGCGATCACATGCCGCTCAACAGATCCGAGAGGGACGACACTCTTGCTTGTCATCATCTCATCGTCGTCAAGAGCGAGACGCTCTCCTCCTCCTCATCATCATCAGCAGCAGCAGCACCACCACCACCTAGCAGCTTGACCACCATCGCTCTCGCACTCACACTCGCTCGCTCAGCTATCCGCCACTTGCACTCATCGCAATGCACACACTACGGTGTGCTGTCCACATACAGCGACAGCTACCGTCGGTGTGGAGCTCGGCGCTGCTGCTGCTGCTGCTGCTGCTGCCAGCGACTCCGATCCCCTCGCGCTGCTCGCGACGCGCGAGGCGCTTCCGCAGTGGTACTGAACGCACGCGCGCGGCCACTCAGCGTCACTGCAACGCGCTCATGTGGCCGCGAACAGCCCACTTGCGCGGCGTTCGCAGCTGGGAAGAACGCCAGGTCGCGCTTGAGCGCGTAGAACGGCGCGTCGCTCGGCGGCGGGAGCGCCGTGGCGCCGCGTGCGAGCACGTGGACCTCGTCGTGCGAGAGCGCGCGCGGCCAAGCGCGGAAGTCGTCGACCAAGCCGTTGAACGGGTACCAGCCGCAGGCGCTCGGACGCGGGAAGCAGAGCTCGCCGGCCGTGATGCAGCCCGAGCCGACCTGGAAGTGCGCCATGTGCCACCACTCGTGGTGCCACGGCCCTGTCAGCGAGCTCACGAGCGCGCCGTCCAAGTACACGTGCTGCAGCGCGTTCTCGTACGTGAGTGCGAGGTGGTACCACCGGTGGAGCGCGAGGTCGGACGCGATCTTCGGCTTCTTGCTCAGGACCGAGCAGTAGAGCTTCCGGTCCGCGCTCACGAGCGCAAACTGCTGGTGGAAGTGCGGCCACGCCGAGCTGCCGAACGGTGTCGACTGACCGCCAAACAGCACGCCGCCAGTGTACACGCTGCTGCTGCTGCTCTCATCTGCGCTGCTGCTAGTGTCACCACTACCGCCGTCAAGCAGACAGAACCACACGTCGAACGAGAGCGACGAGCGCTGCGCGACGAACGCATCGTGGAACTGCGGCAGTGCGACGCCAGAGCCTTGACTCGCTCGCGTCTTTGGCAGTCCCTGGAGCTTGAGCGAGAACGCGCGCATGTACATGCGGAGCGCAGTCGGCGCTGCGTCGTCTGCTGCAGAAGCTGCAGTGCTGGCATCGCCACTGCTGCTGGCGTCGTGACGCACGCCTCGCAGCGCAACGAGCGCGGCTGCGTCGTCAAGTGCGAGGCGGTCGCACCAAAAGTCGTCGCGCGAGAAGCTGCGCCAGGTCCAGCGACTCGCGCGCGCGAGGTTGAAGAGCTCGGCGCCTGTGAGGCAGTACGCAATTGCTGGCCACGCGTCTGCAGGCACCGCGTCGACTGCTGCAGTCGCTGCCATCTCGCTCAGCTGCTCTCGGTCGATCGTTTGCTCTCGATTGATCGGTTGATCGGTTGATCACAGCGATGCAGAGAGAGAGAGAGCGTGCGCACTTGTTGAGCTGCTCGTGTCGCCTTGTCTTGCGTTGTGTGTCGAAGCGAGGCGACTGTCACTCACACACTCGATCTTCCAAGCGAACGATGAACAGTGCCGTGTCACTCTTGTGTGTGGAGCTGCTTGATGCTTGATGCGCATCGATCGCTTCAGGATCGCAGCGCACATCTGCTGCACGATGAGCCTGGTGCGATATGCGAAGCGATAGAGTGCGCTGCCATGAGCTCACGTTGCCAACAGCAGCAGCAGCAGCAGCGTGGCGATACCAACGCCACGGACGAACAGCAGTGTCAGACTTGGAGCGTCTGTGCAGACGCAGCACCGACGCACTTGCTCAGCTAGGATGCACCATCCTCGGTTCCAGGCGAGTGGATCGCCTGCCATCTCCTCTCATCTGCTGAACAACGGCGCAAGCGACTGCTTCGACACACCCTACTGCTGCTAGTGTTACTGCTACGCGCCAAGCAGCTCAGCCGTTGCAATGCCTACCACTGCTAGCATCGCACGCAAACGAACCTACGACGTCCACAGCAGCACGCGACGCACCTCGCGCGTGCCAGCGAACGCGACAATCGCCGCCAGCTGCCACGGCTCGAGCCGCGACAGCGCAGTGTCTGAGCTCAGACCATGCACTGCAGCACTCACAAACGCGAGACGCGCACGCAGCGAGAGTGCGCTCTGGAGCAAACGTCCTTGGTGCGCAGCGTCGAGAGACTTGCGCGCCAGCAGCAAGCGATCGCGACCGGCTATCCGCTTGGCACTCGGCGCCGCATCCGTGAACTCGAGCACCTCGAGCGTCCTGTTCACGTCCAGCGCCGCATGCACGCGCGTGAGTGTGGCTGCTGTCAGGTAGCAGCTGCGCAGTCGCAGCTCGCGCAGTGGGAGTGGGTCGGCGCGTCGCGACACAAGCGCAAGCAGCTGCTCTGCCTCGTGTTCGCGGACGCTGGGGCTGTCGTTCAGATTGAGCGACTGTAGGCGCCGTCCGAGGTCGCCGTCACGGAGCGCGTCCATGAGCAGTGGCACGTCAGCCGAGTCCATGGACTTGAGCTCGAGGCGTTCGAGGTGCGGACAGTGCGCGAGCACGAAGCGCAAGTGGCCGCTGACTCGGTCGTACGGCGGACGCAGCGACAGCGACGCGATCTGCGGACCAACGCACTTGACGAAAGCGCGCAGTGTGAGACTGTCGGCTGGCGTGGCAACGTGGCACTGGAGCGTCACGTGGAACCGACCTGCCACTTGTGCGCGACTGTCCTCGAGCGACTCGCACTCAACGCTCTCGACGTCCTCAGGCGCGACCCAGCCGAGCCCGACGCCCGGCACGACCACGCACACGCTGCCGTCCGCGCGCTCGCAGAGCATCTCGAGCTCGGTGCGCACTGGCAGCGTCAGCGTCCGTGCCCCAGCGGACTGTGTCGCGAGTCGTGGCGCGCCGCCTTCAAAGACTGCGATGCGCGCGTGCTGCTTGGCCACACAGACCATCACGCTGACTGGCGATAGCGACGACGATAAGGATGATGGTCGCACCGCAGCTGCTGCATCTGCTGTAGCTGCGCTGCGATCGCCGCCGTACACGAGCTCAGTCACCGGGTCGCGCAGTGTCCGGACAGTCGTCGCGAGTGCTGTGCCGCTCCAGACGAGGCGACCGAGTGTCTCGAGGCGGTGCCGCGCCATGAAGCGCGCTGGACGCGGGTAGAACAGTCCGAACGCGCTCCAGCGGCAGCTCGCGGCGTTGTCTGAGACGTACGCGCTCGAGTCTTCGCGCACAGCGCAGGCGTACCGCAGCGCGGAGAAGTGCGCAGCGTAGAACGTCGGCGTCATGTGCTTACTGCCGAGTGAGACGCGAGACAAGGGCGGGTCCAGTGGCGCGACACTGGAGCGAACGGACGCTGACGCCTGCGCAGTCGTTGTCACAGTGGCTCGTGGCAAGAGCGCCGCAGTCACTGGTGCTGTGACTGGCACTGCAGTGTCACCACTGCTACTGCTGCTGCTTCTACGACGCACAGCATCGCCATCCTTTAGCAGCGCTGGCAGTGCATCCTCGCCCAAGCCAAACGCCGCGCGCGCAAGCTCAATGAGTTTGAATGGAGCTGCGGGCGGCGGCTCTTGACCGACAGTGTACACTGCAGGTCGCGGCGTGTACGACACGAGCTTGAGCTCCGAGACGCCGTACTCGCGCGTGCACTTGCGCGCAATCCGCGTGAGCGCTGCGAGCTCTGCGGCGCCGAAGCGGTTGTCGCTCATGTCGAGCGTCCCGAGCGCGTACTGGCAGTCAGGATGCGCGACAGTGCGGTCGAGGCAGCGCTCGATGACCTGGAGCAGCGCGACCGTGAGTGCGCAGTTGGCAAACGACAAGCTGACCGAGGGCTTGTGCAGCGCCTCTGCCTGCTGAGCGTGCGTCTGTTGCGCGGGCTCCTGATCGGCGAGTGCGACTGGCGTCGTCATGAACGCGAGCAGTGACTCGCCCATCGCCTCGCTCAGCGGCTCGGTCCAGAACGAACCCGCAGCGTTGCAGTTGACCGCAAAGCGCGGGAACGCTGGACTCGAAACCACACTCTGTGGCAAGTTCGCATCGAAGCTGCGCTTGCTGTCGTCATGCGGGAGGGTGCTCGCAGGCGCGCGATGGCTCGCGATGAGCTGCAGCAGCTCCGCCCAGAACCCGTGCTTGAGCTCGGGCGCCGCTGCGAGGCGCTGAAAGTGCGCAATGAGCACAGCGAACCGCTGGAGCAAGTCGCGTACTTCTCCGTCTTCGAGGCGACCAGGCGTTGACCAGAAGTTGGCGTGAGGGTACAGTCGCAGCGAGAGCACAGGCGGCAGTGCGTCGTCGAGGAGGACGAACGCTGGCGCTGGTGCGTCTCCGCCCATTGGCGTGACCTCGAGGCGGTGGGCGAGCGCGTGCGGGAGCTCGCGCAGCAGCTGCGCGCTCTCGTCTGCGAGCGTCTGCGTCGCTGCGAGCGCTGTCTCAAAGCATGCGAGGTCCATTGCAGCGGCAGCAGTAGTGCTCTTGCGCTTGCTTGTCAATGTGATGATGAGCGTGTCCTGTTGTGTGGGTTCAAAATTGCTGTGAATCGGACTTGTATTTTTGAATGACAGCAACAATAATACTGCCAATCTGCAAGTGGGGCCTCAACACGTTCTCGCTCGTCTCGACTTGTGAAGCAGCGTGACGACACGACACTTCAACTCTGCTCGCTACGTTATACTCAGGTCGTCGCGACACCTGACACTCATGCCTCTGGCGTGACGCCACAGACCCAGAGCGCACACAAGCGAACGAGCAAAGACACAGCGACTCCATGAGCAAGATCACTCGTGTCAGCACTGTGGTGTGTCTGAATGTGCACTACTTGATCACTCTCTCTCTCACTCACTCACTTCTTCATCAATGAAGACCGATGTGGAGGCTGCTGATGTCGCATCGGCTCGTACTTGAGCTTTCTCTCTCTCTCAGGTGTGAGCAAACGCTGGTGCTAGTGTCCAAAGACACTCATGATTGCCATCGCTGTCGCGAGCACTGCGGCGCCAGTGGCACTGCGCGAGCGCACCGTGCTGCTGCCACTCGTGAGCACTTGCTGTGCGGCTGTCGTCGTGCCAGTGCTGCTGCTCGAGTCGCTCGCTGGCAGCTCGCCGGCGTCCATGTCCAGCGCTTCGGAAGCAGCGTCGCTGACATGTAGCCCGAGCGTGTCAAATGCCGAGCCTTCTGAGCTGCTGCTGCGGTCAGTACTGCTGCTGCTGTTGCTGTTGCTGGAAGCGTTCCAGGCACTGGCGCGAAGTCGGTCTGTCTCGTTGCTTGCCATGCGCGACTGGTTCCTCGCTGCTGCTGACGACGACGCGAGTGAGTGCCGAGTCGCGTTGGTGTCGTGTATGTCGTGGCCCGCGTCGCTGTGGACACTGCTGCTCGTGTTCGTTGCTAGCATCGTAGCACCAGCAACATCAGCCGATGCAGTCGTCGCCGTCGAAGTAGTCGTCACGCTCGTGCTCTGGACGTTGTCGTCCCCAGTCGAGTCTTGCTGGTTTGGTTGCTCGTGTTGCTGCTGCTGCAGCTTGGGGGAGAGTCGTGCGCTCGAGAGCGTCGCGATCTCTGCTCTCGCGCGCACGTCTTCCGAGATCGATCGGAGTCGGTGGCTCGTGTCGAGTCGAACGAGCTGCGGTTGTCGCGACACCTGAAGCAAGGGTGACGACACAGAGCGCAAAGAGCACGCAAGTGAATGCGCGTGCACGATTGTTGTTGTTAGAGATGGCAGCACTGGGCTCTCTTGCTATCGCTTCCAAGTCTAACGAGCTCTCGCCTCACAAGCTCCGTGGCGCGTTGTCCTTGTACCGATGCATGTACAAGAACTTGACCACGTCGTCGTGGCCATTTGCCATCGCTTGCATGAGCGCCACGACGGAGCAGCCTTCCGTCCGGTGCTCATGGAGGAACTGCACAACATCGAGGTGCCCAGCTTTCGCTGCGTTGTCCATTGCGCGCGTCGTGCAGCCTTCTGTCCGGTGCTCATGGAGGAACTGCACGATATCCAAGCAGCCAGCGCCAGCCGCAGCGTCCATCGCTGCAGGGCTCCAGCCAGCAGAAGGGAGGTGGGCATGGAGGAACTGCACAAGGTCAAGCGACGTCGTGTTCTTCGCGCTCCAGCGAACGACGCGATTCAGCGAGAAGCCTTCGTGGCGATGGGTCTGAAGGAAGCGCAGAACAGGAGCGAACCCATTGTCCACTGCGCCATCCATCGCTCTCGTGGAGCAGCCTTCTGTGCGGTTTGTATGGAGAAACTCGACGATCGCGAGGTGTCCACTGCTCGCAGCGCCATCCATTGCGTGCGTCGTACAGCCGTCGGTGCGATGGGTGTGCAAGAACTGCACAACGTCCAAGTGTCCGCTCTTTGCGGCGCGGTCCATTGCGTGCGTCGTGCAGCCTTCCGAGCGCTCAGCATGGAGGAAGCGCACGACATCGAGGTGACCGTGCGCTGCTGCGCTGTCGAGTGCGTCAGGCGTGCAGCCTTCAGTGCGGTGCTCATGGAGGAACTGCACAGTCGCGAGCTTACCGCTCGCTGCAGCAGTGTCCATGGCTTTCGACGTGAAGGGGCACGTCTCCGCGTGGCGATGGAGCCACTCGACGACCGAGAGAGACGCAGAGCCCATTGCACGTGCGACGTCAGGCGCACTGAGCGCAACGCTCGTGGCTGGACAGTGGTGATAGAGCCACTCGAGCAGCGCGGCGTCTGCAAGCAGGTCGGTCGAGTTGCTGGTGCTGATGCTGCAGCGCTCGAGCGCAGTGCGCATTAGGTCGGTCTCCCAGTCCCAGTCACTCAGGCTCGGGAGCGCTGCCACGAGCCACTGCAGCATCGCAGTGCGTCCATGCGCGATCGCACAGCTCAGTACGTCGTCGAGACGGAGCTTTGGTGAGCTCTGCGTTGCCCCTGGACGTGAGAGCGCTGCGCGTGCCTGTACGAGCATCTGCAGCACAGACATGTCGCCTTCGATGATCGCAATGTGCGCGATGAAGCCGTGTGCGCGCGGGAACTTGTGTGGCTGGAACCGGTCGACTTTGTACGTTGGGTTGTTGCTGCCTTGAGCGCAGGCGAGGAAGCGTGCGAGGCGCGAGACAAAGTCCGGCACGGCTGCGTGGACAGCAATCCAGGCCTGCGCATCTGCGAGCGCTTCGACGTTTGCAATCGCGTCAGCAGTGTCGGTCGTCGAGGCCGCTGGCGAGTGCGCTGCATCTGGCGTTGAGCCAGCAGCGTCTGTGCGCCGTGCAGTGCGCGTAGTTGGTTGCGCTAGCTCGAGGTCGCAGTCGTCGTCCAAGCGCGCGCGCTTGCGCGAGGTCGCAGTCGTCGGCGATGGTGATGGAGCGGCCGCCATGATGTGTGCGTCGAGTCGTGGTGCAGCAGCAGTCGAAAATCAAACTGAATTCGCATGGCTCCATACAAACACAACGTTGTACAGGCGAATCCGTCGGTTCAAAACCAATGCCGCGCTTCGGTACATTTACGCCCGATCATTTCAGCGCACACTTGGCAGCTAATGACAGCAGAAACGCAAAATCGAGTCGACGAGAATTCAGCATCACCAAACTCGCAGCGCCAGCAGCAGCAGCAGCAGCAGCAGCACCTTCTCGGGATGGCATCGTCGTCTGCATCATCGTCGGCGGCGGCCGCGCGCAAGTCGGTCAAAGGCAGCGGCTTCCTCGGCATGATGACCGGCCGGCGCAATCGCCAGGAGACCATGCTGTCGATCCGCAAAGCGAAGAAGGAGGACGCGTACGCCACGCGGCGCAACCTCAAAGCGAACCACCCGCGCGCTGCAGTCACACAGGACGCGGACTCGCGCAAGGAGCTCTTGCAGAACCTCGCGCAGCGCTCGCACGCTCTACTCCTCGGTGCGTCCTGCGTACGAATGCGCTGTCCCCTCCTACGACTGCTGGCGTGCTCGCTGGATCGCCAGTGGATGCAGCCATGCTAGACCGACGGACTGACACGCATGGCCACTGCTTGTGCACACTATCGGACGCACTGACCACTAGGGATCCAGCACAAGGACGCCGAGATGCGGCAAAAGTCCATGCGCGCGTTCGTGTACTTGCTCTCGAGCGGCGTGCCGCCGCTGTTTGACGAGAGCGACTCGCAGCACGTGGGCGTGTGGCGCACGATCCTCGCCGCGCTCCCGTCGTTTGTGCTCATTCTGAACGAGCCGATCACGGACGCGAACGCCGTGCAGCTCCACTCGGACGCGGCGTTTGCGCTCCGGTTCATCTCGTCGATGGACAAAGCGAGCATCGTCGTGCAGCACGGCGCGGTGCCGAAGCTCGTGCAGCTCTTCCAGAGCGGCATCTCGGAGCTCCAGATCCAAGCCGCGTGGTGCTTGGGCAACATTGCGTCCGAGTCGCCAGCGTGCTGCGAAGCGATCCTTACGAGCTGTCCGCCGAGCGTTGTGCTGCCGCACATCCGCATGGCGACGCCAGCGCTCCGCCGCGCCGCGGTGTGGCTCTTGCGCAGTCTCGTTGAGTTCCCGGACGTGATGGAGCAGTGCGGCGCGCTCACGGCCGACACGAAGCGCGACGTGATCGACGTGCTTGCGCAGATCATCGTGCAGCTCGCGCAGGAGAAAGTGCGCCACTTCACAGCTGCGGCGGGCGGCGGCGCACTCGAGTTCACGCACGCAGCGCCGATTGCTCCGTGGCGCATCTTTGAGGTACGTCGTTGCGACAACAACAACAACAACCTGCAAGTGGCGGTGTGTATGCGAGCAAGGTCTTGCGCTGTGTGCAAGCAAGTGTCTGACTTGTTTTGCTTTGCAATTGTTGTGCAACTTGGTGTTTTTGCTTGCCTTGCACCTTGTTGTCTTGCGTGCCACTGTGCGTGTAGATCAACACGGGCAAGCCAGCCCCGAACGACATCGCGGTCGTGCGGTACATGCGCGAAGTGAACGAGACGACGCTCGAAGTCATGGACGTCGACGTGAACTTTGAAACGGGCGAGAACATGGTCTTCCAAGTTTCGAAAGCGGACTTGCGGCCGCTCCAGGTCATGGACGACGCGATTGGTGAAGACGACGACCTCGAAGACGACGAAGCCGACGTGCTCGACGAGAAGATCCTCACGCTGTGCGACAGCTGCTGGGCCCTCGTGGAGCTGAGTGTCCAGGACGCGGACGTGATCGCCGCGGTCGTTGCGCGCGGGCTCTGTCCGCGCCTCGTCGAGCTGCTCTACATCTCGCAGAGCAGCATCATCCTCGCGCCCGTGCTTCGCTTGCTCGGGAACATCGTGTCGGCAGACATTGCGTTCTCGCAGGCTGTGATCGACGCCAAGCTCCTCGACGTCATGCCGCGCGTGATGCTCAATACAAGCCGTGCGGTGCGTGAAGAGGCGTGCTGGATGCTCTCGAACATCGCCGGCGGGCAAGCGGAGCAAGTGCTTGCGATGATCCAGTCGCCCACAGTCGTTGCGAGCCTCGTGGAGCAAATGGCGTGGGCTGAGTACGGCGTGAAGCGCGAAGCGACGTGGGCGATCTGCAACATGATCGTCCAAGCCGACGCGGCGTTCGTGACCGAGCTCATTCGCATGGGCGTGCTCACGTCGTTCAGCCCGCTGCTGGAAGAGTGGGAGGACCCGATGGTCGAGCTCGTGATCCTCGAGGCCGTGGAGAGTCTCATGACGAAGAACACGCTCGAAGGCCGCGTCGCCGTGGAAGAGAGCGGCTGTCTCAGCAAGATCGAAGAGCTCTGCTACGACCAGAACAGCGACGTGAGCGACCTCGCGTCGCAGTTCATAGACAAGTGGTTTGGCGACGACCACGACGAAGAGCGCGACTTGAGTCTCGCGCCAGCCGTCGTGGCCACTGCAGCAGCAGGCGACAGCGCAGCAGCTGCGACGTCGCTCGCGTTCCAGCCCGTGCAGCAGACCAACGTGCACTTTGACTTTACATCGCGGACCTGAGCAACTGTCGGAGGATGCAGTGCAGGCGCTGGGAGATCAGCCAGGTACCTCGCGCTCTCGCAGTAGCCACAGCAGCAGCAGTAGCAAGCAAGCAATACACACTAAGGATCTGTGGCCCACGCGCGTCGCGAACGAAGCGCGTGCGTGGGCTCGACGATGTTGTATGGCGTTGTTGATGCGTGTGTAGAGGAAGACGTCGTTTGAGCTCAACGACTGGCAAGCCATCGTCCTTGGTTCTCACATTGCCGAACCTAGTCTTAGACACCGAGCGCTGCCGCGACGAGCACAGCGATGACAGTCGCTGGTAGCGCGCCGCCCAGGTGCACCGATGCGCTCGCGCTGCTTGAAGTCGAGCCGGATGACGATGGCGAAGCCCCAGCGACGTTCGACGGCTTGCTCTTCTCGCCGAGCTTTGGTGCTTGTGTGCTCGGGGTCTTCTTGAAAGCGTTCGACTTGGCGCCGCTGCACAGAGGCTGTGCGGACGAGCACGCGAGCGTCGGGACCGTCGGCATCACAGGAAGATCGGTCGAGATGTTGCTCGGACACTTCAGGATCGACGACCGCGCGATCGTGTAGCTGTCCATCGTGAGTGTCGATGCAGAAGTTGTCGTGTACGCTGTCTTGAGGTTCTTGTACTCTGGGTACGGGTTGAACACACACGGCACAGCGTCGTGGTCGCAGTCGTCTGGCGAGAAGAACCCGACGCCGTACTTCCCAGCGTCCTTGGTCTTCGTTAGCTCTGCATGCACACACATCAAGGCGATCGTGCCAACGTCAGTCCTCTCCGGACAATGCTCACCAGTGAGAGAGCGAGCGTGGGGCGTCTCAAGCAAACGCGAGCGCACGTACTCTTGGCGACCGTGTTGGGGATCTCCGTGACGAACTCAAAGACGTTGCCGCCGACGATCTGCGCTGTCATCTCGGTCTCTTCGTTCATCCATTTGGCCTGTCGTTCACAGTCACCGACACACATCACCACAAGGTTGATCAGCTCGTCAGTCACGCACCACACACTACACCCCTCTAGTCAGCGCGAGTGAACGAGCGAGCCGCCGCTGTGTACGCACGTCGTAGAACGCTCGCTGCGTCTCGTAGCCGTCGATCGTGTTCTCGCCCAAGTTGCAGCCAAACTCGCCAAACATGAGCGGCCGCGGGTACTGCACCGTGTCGTACGCCTTCATGAGGTTCTGCAAGCCGGTCGAGTCTTTGTATGTCAAGTGCGTCGTTGGGTCGCACTCGACGTACGGATTGAAGCCGAGCCACTCGGCGCGCGTGAACTCGTTGTCGTCGACGCTGCAGTCGTAGTACTGCATGAACTCTTCGCGTGGCTGGATGTCGGCGCTGTCGAGACCAATTGGCACTTGCCGCAAGTTCCCTGCGCACGTCGCCGCGTAGTTGCGCGCATCGCGCACGAGCGCTTTCACACACGGCGCAGTCTGCGTCCCGTCGTTCTTGAACAGACGCTGGAGGTTGTTCTCGTTCCCGACGCTAAAGCCGAGCGTGTTGTCGTAGACTGCGAACGCGTTGTAGACCATCTGCGCGCGCGTGAACATCTCTGCCGGGTAGCACTGCGGCGGCATGAGGTCCTGGATCGCGCAGTTCTTGCACCTGTCGTGGCGCAAGGTACACAGGCGCAGGCACATCACAGCGATTGGCGCTTGTTGTTAGAGACCGAGCCGTACGGCGCACGACAGCGGCTCAGCACTAGATAGACAGATCAGCTCAAAGTACGTACGGCGCTGCCATGCCCACGAGGACGTAGATCCCGGCCTCCGAGCACGCGCACATGAACTTGTCATGCGGCTTGCCGGGATCGACCGAGTAGAGTCGGATCGTGTTCACGCCGAGGTCTTTCATGGCTGCGATGTGCGGCTTCCACACGGCTTCGTGCTCGTCCGCGGCCCAGTCGTAGTTGTCGACTTTCGAGAGCTCCCCGGCGTTCGGACGCGGGTAGTACGCCATGCCCTTCATGCGGAACTCGACGCCGGTCTCCGAGTTGAAGAACTTGTTGCCTTTCGTAACGATGTGCGGCACCCACGCGTGTGCGAGCTGCGGAAGTGCGCACGCTGCGAGGAGCGCTGCAGCACAGAGCAATCGCATGGTCGGTATCGAGAGGCTGGACGTTGTGTATCAGTGTCGGCAAGCAGAACAAGCGGAGCGAGCGAGCGAGCGCCAGGAAATGAGGCTGGCTGTGCGCGAGGTGATCCGACGCAGCAGCGCTCAGCTCCAGCGCGCGCAAATTCGAGAGTGCATAGAGCTCGTCGATCGCGGGCTCGGTGCACTGCTGCCTCGTCGCTCGCGTGCGTCCTTGCGCCAGTCCAAGCGCGAATACAAGACGAGCTAGTTCTGCAGCGTGACTGCTCGCCCCTGCTCAGCTGATTGAAGCTCCCAAGAGCTCATAGACCATCCATACCAAAACAAGGTACCAACGCAAATACTACGGGTCGATTCTTGCTATGTTTTTACTAAAACGAAATGAGATGGCTGCACCTTGTTTTGCCAACCATACTGGCTGCCCCGCTCAGATCAGATCAGCCGGTTTCAGAGCTCGATCGACAACCAAACGTTCGAGGACTCTCGCTCGATTGAGCACCTGGCGTCCGTTGCTCGCTCGGAGCAGCATCACGCTCGAGCGACGACATGAGTGGCGTATGTGCAGCTCTGGCAGACAAAGGTACGCAGGTACGTCTGGGCACGTGAGTCGTCGTGTATGATCAGCAAGCGTGAGGAGCCGCAGAGCTGACTCGCGACGGTGCTTCACGCTTCACTATGCTACTAGACCACGCAGCTAACGCAGCGACCGGCAAGATCACACCGTCGCCGGGGATCGTCGAAGCCGTCGCGAGCGGCGAGATGACGATGCCGCCAGCGTTCACTGCGACGCCCGTTGACGCACAGCGCCGACGCCCAAGCGCACAGGCGAGACCGCCGTTGACACGTTCCAGAGCTCGACGGCGATCGCGAATGGCAAGACGAGCTCGTCGTCCGGGACGCTCATTGGGCTGATCGGCGGCGTCGCATGCGTCGCAGCGATCGTCGTCGCCGTCGTGTACAGGAAGAAGGAGCGCAGCAACAGCGGTGACGACGACGACACGCCGCGCCAGCAGCCGAGCCACACAACGACGTGCTAGTTCGAGAACGCCGACTACACGCCCGGGAACGGCTCGATCGACGGCATGCTCCAGGACGAACGCGCGACGGTCGAGAGCATTGCAATGGTGCCGATCTTCTCATCCGCGGACCACATGGACATGAGCGTCGGACTCGCAAGTTGGAGTGCCAGAGCGGATCAATGAGTCTTCAGCATGTAACACCAGAGCTCAACGTGTCGTCACACACACATGCACGCACACTCGAGAGCTCCTAGCCATTTGTGTAAGCACTCTCATCACACTACGAGCTCTTGACGTCTCTACGGATTTCCACTCTCTCTCTCTCTCTTGCTCACTCACACG
>JAASFT010000755.1:0-13654 GCA_023333885.1 Globisporangium parvum
CCACGCGCGCGAACGTCGTCAGCGCCTCCGGGTCCTCCATCGTGACAACGAGCATGAGCTCTGCGTCCCAGATCTCTTGGACCCGGACGCAGTAGAACACGTCCGCAATGTTCACGATGCAGCGGTGATCGAGCACGGTGCTGCTGTTTGTTGTGACGTGCGCCGCTATATCGTTGACCTGTAGTCGTAGAGTATGCCTGGGATCGCAACTGTTCGCACTTGCGTCACAGCTACTGGCAGATGTCGGCTCGCGCAACTCAGTGTCAGGCAACCCTTGAGCTTTCGCATTCGTATCTGGTTCATCCAGCACGAGTTGCATGCGACTCGGCCAGTGGCTCTTGTCACCGTTGTTGCTGTTAGGAGCAAAGATCAACTTCGAGAGCACCGGCTCGAGCAGCTCTTCGTGGATACTGCCGAGCTCGCTTGCGTCTGCTGCGCCTGAGGTGCCGCGCTCTGCAACGCTTTCGCTTGGTCTGTAGCTGCCAAAGTGCGGACACAGACTGCGGATTTGATGGAGATCGACGACAACGGAGAACTCGCTGCTGTTGCTCACGCCTTCGTCGTCAAACAGGTCATCGGGCTCGAGTACGAGAGCTCGGATCTCGAGCCACCAGAGCTCAGACGTCGACGCAGCGTACACTTCGTTCACCACGACCTCTGCGAGTACAGCAACAGTAGCGTCGGGCCTGGTTGCTCCGCCAGATGCGCGTACACTCACGAACCGAGTCGCGCGGTAGATGTTCACGTGTCGGTGGTCGCGCGTACTGTCAACAGTGCTATTGCTGATCAGCGTCGATGTGCTTGGGCTCTCTGTGATCACGAGGTGGCCGTTCTTGTACCCTGCGTGCACGTGTGCGAAGAGCACTTCGGCCAACTCTTGCAGCCGCTCGTGCGTCCGATCGCCATGGCGTGCGAGGTACTTCTCGTGCTCTGGCACAAGACGGCGGATGTCGCGGAGATGGAACGTGAGGAAGTCGTCCTGTGCAGTGAGCGCTTCGTAGCACACTACGTGCATCCGGAATGGTTCATTCCCGTTCACGTCTGTGGCATTGTAGCTGTTTGCATCGGTAGAGATGCTCGACAGTGGCGCGCGGTCGTCTTCGCACAGGATCTGGACAAGAAGGAACTGGTTCGTCACGACGCGCGAGCCGTAGTAGAGCTGCGTCGCGCGCGAGAGGATCCCAGGGATACCGCCATCGCCACCGAGCGCGTGGTACTTGAGCGCACTGCTCGACAGAATCTGCTCGAGCTGAGTTTGCTGCGCATCGCGCTCGGCTTTGAGGTTTGACACTTCAAGCTGAGCTCTCCGCATGTTCTGCTCCGCGACGAGCGCGCGTGTGTGCAGAACCTCCATCTTCTGATGCAGTGCCTCTTTGCCCAAGTTCCGGATCACGTTCCGCACGCGGTTCTGGAGCTCTTTACGTCGATGATCGGATACGAGCTGGTTCGTCTGTTCGCGGATCTGCTCCGCGACGATCGAGTTGTGGATCTGTGCGCGCTCGAGTGCGATCTGCGTGTGCACGAGCTCGTCTGCCGTGACTTTGAACGCTGTAGCGGCTTCGTGGAGCTGCTTCGAGAGCACTTGACTCGTCGCTTGCTCAAGCAAGAGCTTCGCTTCGAGCGCGCTGATCGTCTCACGGCTCCGATCGTTTAGCTCGCTCAGCAACGTTGTTTTGTCGCCTAGCGCACTCTTCGTCGCGGCGAGCACGCGCTCGAGCTTGAAGACCTTTTCGCGGTACGACCCTTCTTCTGGGCTCAGCTCTAGCTGCGTCCTGCGTGCCACTGGCAGCGGCAGCCCAGACGACGGACGCCGCTGCTGTTGCAGACATCCAACGTCGTCAGTGCTATGGGAGTCTCTGCGCTGCACGATCACTCGTCGCTGCAGGCTTTGAGTGACTGCTTCGCGCGCTTCGTCACGCTCGCGCTGCACCTCAGCCAACTCGCTCTCGAGCCGGCTCACGCGCTCGCGCATGACCTTGAGCTCGTTGTACTTGTGCTGCATCTTGCGATGATACGTCTCCTTGTCGATTGTCTTGGGTTTCGTCCGCTCGACGTACTCTTGCCACATGTTTGCAACGACCTCTGGGTCTGGCGTAGCGGATGTTGTTGGGGATCTGACCGCTTCGTGTGGGTCGCTACCGGCGCTCGCTGGTGCACGCACGGACCCATAGTCTAGTTGTTCAGCACTGGCGCCAGTATACAGACAGCTGCCGTTGTTGACAGCACTGCTGTTCGCTGCAGCGATTGCGCGCGTGCGAAAGCTCGAGGATAGCGGGACGCCGCTTTGCTGGTTGCTTTCACTCCGGCTCGGTCGTCTTGGCGCTGATGGAGGGACAGGAATCGCTGCAAGGGATGGTGCAGACACGCGCACTTCAGCGGCTTTGTGACTGCCAGCGTCTTGTGTCCGGTCGACTGTGTCGTGTGCTTCGCGCTCCTGCCGCTCGTCGCTTGCGTCCATTGCAGCCCACATGCTCGGTCCAGCAGACGCAGCCTGCTCAGCAGCGCCACCTCGTTGCTTGCCGTCAAGCGTCGGGATGACTGGAAACACGACGCGTTCACTCGTGCCGTTGCTACTGCTGCTGCTGTCGCCGTCGGCTGCGCCTGCGACTGCATCGCGCGGTCGCCGAAACTTGCCAACTATCGACTTGCCCGCACCACCGTTTGTGTGCCAGCCCTTGCCTTTCTGGAACGGTTGGATGTCGCGGTAGCCTGTCGGAAGGAGTTGCACGAGCGGTGAGAGCGCTTGTGCTGGCGCTGGTGCTGTCGGAGACGACGCGAGATGCCGCGGCGAGTCTACCATTGTCGACTGCTGTGCGTTGTTGATCTGGCGCGCTCACGAGGCTTTATGCACGCGATCAAGCTGGCGAGAGTGGCGACTGCGCTCGCCACACACGCGCAGTGCGTGCTTATCGCGACGCTACTTGCGCTGCACTCGAGCGTGGTGCTGGTGCTGGTGCACTGACAACGCCTTTTCGCGATATTGATCTTCGAGTGGCTGCTAGCAAGTCTGAGCTTGTTTGTAGGAACGCTGACAACGCCTAGCAAATAGTCGTTGTTCTTGAGCTTGGAAGGTCGCATCGAGACAATCGAGGTCATGACGCAGCAGCACTTGCTGCTGCTGGACGAACTGCAGCGACAGCTCGACGCGCTCGTAGAGACCCATGCGGACGCACTCGCAGCGGCTATCGTCTCGCACCGCAACGCTACACACTGCGACGAGACGGAGAAGCACGCGGTGCAATCGCTGCGAATGGTGATCGACGACTCGCGTCTTCTGCATCTCTTGAGCCGCCTCGAACGAACGACCGTAACGTTTGCGCGTCGGTGCTTTGCGGATGTCGTGCAGCTGGTGCTCGCGTGGACCAACGCGTGCGCGCACAAGCACGTGGCGTTGTGGCTCAGCGCACACCTCCTCGCAGCCACTTTGGATGCACTCAGCAGCGACGTCGGCGATCGCCAGACACGGAGCGCATGTGGACTGGAGGCTGCAGCACTGCAGGTCGAGATCGAAAGCGTGCTTGACAAGTGCTTCCACGTACTGCAGGAGTGCTGGCAAACGCACACTCAAGCTACGAACGTCTCGGACAATGCCTCGAGCTTCTTTACGTTCATGAGCAAACCAGTCCAGGCAAAGCTGACGACATCGCAGTCTCCTGACGCGGCGACGCTAGCAGAGTGCGTTGCTGCCAAGTGGCGATGTGTGCTCACGTGGACATCGCGCGTCTTCTCGCTTGCACCGATTCGACTGCGTCTTCAGCGCGAGCTGGCGCAGCCGACACTGTTGACACTGCGACCAAGCAGCCAGCAGTCTCAAGCCAAAGACCACGCGTTTGTGTATCACTTGCACGACATCGAGCTCGGACTTCACTCGGCGCACCGAAGCGCTTGCTTTGCTCGGAGCGTACTGCTCTCCACCGATGCACAGACAGCACTCGCTGCGCCATTCACACAGCGCCTCAACGATGCAGCGCTGCTGCTCAAGACGCTCCAGCTGCTGCTGCAGAAACCGACCAAGTCCGCCATTCGCCTCGGGATCTTTGCGCTCGTTGCGCGCATGCTCCAGCGCGAGCTGCGGCACATGGATGCAAAGACGCTCGCGCTGGTGTTCACGACTGCGCATGCGAGCGAGTGGAACACCTGTTTGAGCGAACTGCACGCGACAGCGATGAAGAGCGCAGCGAAGCGCCACTTCGCGGCAGTCGCGTGGGACCTGCGCGTTGCCGTGCTCTGCATCGCGCCGAACGACATCTTCAGTCGATACTGGAAAGACGACGTGCTGGCGCTCTTGCGGCTCCAGTACCAGCACAACAAGGACGGCGCGAGCAGCCAGAGTGCCAGCGCGACACTCGCATGCATTGGCTCGTGCTTTGCTCAAGTGCTGCAGCGGCACTTTGTCATGGACCGCACACTCCCAACAGAGCTCGACTGCATGGAGATTATCAACACCACGCAGGCGTGGTGCTTCTTCTCGAGCAACCAGAAGAAGGCCAAGTCGCTCGACAAGTTCAAAGCTCGGACACTCCCTGTGCTCGTGCACATCTCAGTTGCGATCGCAGCGTACAACATGACGTACGCGATCCAGAGCCACGTGCGGCGGCTGCTCACCGAGGCGGAGAGCATCGTCGACGAGAAAAAGCTCGTCGGACTCGAGGCATTGCTTGCTACGTGTCGGCGCTGTTCACATCGCCACGAGCCCGAAACGACTACCACACCAGCGCTCCGACTCGACACAAAGACGCTGCGAGCGCACTTTGCCGCGCTGGGCGAGCTCGTTGGCCCGATTTTGATCGAGTGCAACACGAACCTCGGACACGAGCTGCTCATGGACACAGTGGGGAGTACATCATCATCATCGTCGTCGTCATTGACCAGTGGAGCGAGCGACTCAACTGGCGCTTTGTCACTATCGTCAGTGGCTGCAGCGTCACTGCTCTCGATGCGGTTCTTACGCGATGACTACAAGCGCGCCGTCGCGATCCAGACGTTCGGCGCAGCGCTCAGGACGCTCGAGTTCCTGTTCACGTCATTAGAGCTGAGCGTGGACCAGACGATGCTCCTCGTCGCAAAAGCGAGTATCCACACAGATGCCTACGTGCGCGCGTGCGCGAGTGCAGCACTGCACGCATTGGTTGCGAGCCGAGACGAGTGCCACGCCGCGCTGGTCTTTCGCGGACTCACGGACTTTGTGCTGCGCATGATGGGGAACCAGCCGCACAGCAATGACACGGAGGCTTGCTGCATCCTCGTGCAGCTCCTCGGGTCGCTCTTGCAAGCTACAATCAATCCAACTGCAAGCGCTAGTGGCCACTCGTGTTGGACGAACGACAAGACAAAGCGCGAGTCGCTGCTGTAGATCGAAGCTGTTTGCGTCTACTTGCTCGCCCACAACGACGTGAACTTGCGTCGCGGTGCGCTGGCGACGTTGGCAATCGTCTGTGCAGCCGACGCTGCGGCGGTCGAGTGCTTCGCCAGGACGAGTGGCCCGAACGAATCGATCCAGGCGAAGATCGGTGGATCTGGCGAAGCTTCCGAGACCCGCGTGCATGTGCTTGACGTGGTCGACGCGATGGAGGCTGAGCTGCGACGCATGTTCTTTGCCGTTCTACCAGACGACGACGAGTTGTGGCGCGCTTGCTTCGACACATCGGTCGCTAGCTCTGCACCACCATCGACAACTAGGCGCCGCAGTAGCGGTGGCGTTGCACTGCTCGAGTACTTGGCAGCAGCACGACCTCGCACGCTTCGTCCGCATCGCTCACTACGAGTGCGAGCGTGATCTCGCCCGCAACTATCGCGTCATTGCTCAAGCGTCTTGGACGGTACTTCAAGAGCGCATCACTCGAGCAGCGTAAAGTCGCTGTGCTCGCGCTCGGGAGCGCTCATGTGTCAGTGCTCCCAGTTGTGATTGAAGCGCTGGCAAAGTACGAGGCTGAGGCGTTTGCGACGCTAGCAGCATCGAGTTTGGACGGACCCCAGCAGCAGACGTCGAGTAGCAACGCAAGCGCTGGCGCAGCGTCCTCGGCGCTTGGAGGCACTTGGAAAGCGTCCCGAGTGAGCAAAGGCAAGCTGCACACCAAGTCGAGTGGTCTTGTGTCACTGCAGTGGGCACTTGGTCGGTGCTACCGTTTGCTTCTCGAGCAGCTGCTGCGAGCTACAAGCGAGCGTCTCACCGACGCAAGTCCAGTCTCCGCGTTGGCTCTGTCGTCTGCAAGCTTCGATCGCATCCTTCTCGCCGCACACAGCTTTCTCGACAAGATGCGCACCGTAGTCGAGCGACACGGACGGCCGCAGCTCGTGCTCGAGGACAGCAGTGTGAACTTTATGATGCAGCACGACTTTTGCGTCAGTCTGCGCACGCTGCTGCGGCTCCATCGCGAGCGACCGCCGCGTTTGCTGGCGAGCAGCATTACAAAACAGACCGAGCAGCAGCACTCAAGCGCTAGTAGTGCGTCCAAGCTCTTTCCTGCGAGTACTTGCGAGCAACTCTTCTACCTCGCGATGTCGCTGTGCCAGTCTGTCGGAGCGCTCGCAGTGCCAGCGCTGTCGGTCACTCTGAGTGCTTCTGGGTTCTTCGATGTCTCGTCGCGAGTCCGAGGTGCATGGCTGCAGCACTGTGACGTGTTTGGCGACTGCGACGCCAGTGTTGACTCGCCAGCGTTGATCCTTCCGGTGCACTGGATCGACGATGTCGACTGGACTGCCGTACTCGCGAGCGACAGTGCTAGCAGCAGCAGCTCTGCGAAGTCGGAGAGCAGTACGAGCCACCTCGTTGGGCTCTGTCAGCGCTATTTCTTGCACCAGAGCGCGTTTGCTGCGATGGCTGCGCTCGTGCAGCATGACGGAGACGAAGGCATCTTCGCGACTCCGATTCAGTCTGACTCGCCGCTGTTCCAGTGGCTCGACGACTGCTTTTGTGTGGACACGGGAGCGATCTATGCGCCGACGCTGCTGCACTCACAGGATCAAGCGAGCCGCAGCACTAGCGCATCAAACCGACACCTTGGTCCGCTCCAGACGCTGTGCTTTGAGGCGATCCAAGCGCTTCTCACCAAGGACTTCAAGACGTTCGGTCCGATCTGCATCGAGAAAGCGCTGTTCACGCAGCCACAAGGCGACCAGTTCCACATGGCGAAGCACTACTTTCGAGCCTTCAGCGACAGAGTCAGCGAGTTCGAAGAGCTCTGGGCTGCAAGCGTTCGCCCAGGACAGCTGGAGAATGGAGAGACGCAGATGCCTGACCAAACAGCCACCTGGCAGCTGCTTGCTCGAATCTTCGACGTCACGATCCTCCACATTGGCATTGAGGACGACGCGACACATCGCAGAATGGCACTGTGCCGCCTCAAGCGGCTGCTAGCAAGTCCTGTCATCGCTCCAAACGGCGCGACTCTTGTCGATGCGTTGACTACGCTCCATAGCGAGTGCTCCAGCGAGCAGCAAAGCCTCTCGATCTTGCAGACCCAAGCCGTCAGCCGATTGCAAGTCGTCGTCTCGTCGCTCCTGGCAACGCACTTTGCCAGCCTTGCGACGTATGTGAGCTCGTCGCTCCTGCGCTTCATCACGTGCAGCGACAGCAGCCAGCAGCGCAAGCTCTTTGCCGTGGCGCTGCCGTGGCTCGCAGGAGTTCGTTTTACAACGACGGATCAGTTAGGCGCTCTCGAGGCAAGCGACGATGCAGCTCTGTTGCTGAGTCTCTTGTTCCGACTCACAAAGAACTTGAGCGCCTCGTGTCCAGAGCAGCTCGAGCACGCGTGGTTGACACTTGCGTTCACGTCACGACGGACAGAGTCAAGTGCGGATGATGGCGACGCAATGACGACGAACTTGCCAGTGATCGTTCGGTTCCTCTACCTCCAGCGAAGCTCGAGAGCGCACTTGGCGACGTCAAAGACTGTGGTTTGGTGGCTCTGTCAGTGGCAGCACGCCGCATTCGACGTGATTGCGACACTCGTCGATCTCGCGACAATCCAGCGACGACACAGCACAACTCCTCCGTTGCCACCGTTCTTGTCGGAGCTGCCGGCAAGCAGTGGTGACGCTACGCGTCGAGGGAGCTTCTCCGACGACTCGACCACGCAGCTGCTCAGTTTCCCGCTTCACGCACTCGGCGTCTCGCTCGCGCTCCTGGCCGATAGTTCCTGCCACTTGTTCGTCGTGCACCACCAAGACGCGATCTCTACAATGAGCGACTTGGCAGTCCAGGTCGCCCACTCGGCACTGCTCGTGTTCTGCAGTCTTGCGAAGAGCTCCGACGATCCTGATACGCGTAGTCCAAGTCGCACATCACAGTCCCGCGATGTCGACAGCGGAGACACGACACTTCACGGCACCACGGCGCATGATTGCCTCTTGGTACTGCGCAACGTCTTGCCATTGCTCGAGTCACCCATGGAGAGCATTGACACACTGCTCGACGAGCTGGCTCGCTTGGTAGAAGATCGCGATGTGGTGCCCTCCAACCGTGAGCCAGACGCGAACAACGATCTGCCGCCACGATGCCGAGCGTTTGAGACTGCCGTCGCAACGTTCGTGCGTTCGAGTTTGTCGCCGACCGAAGTCCTGGTTTGGAGCGAGGAGTGTGTGAGAGTTTGCACTCGCGATCTCGCGCTTCAGTGCCGCGGCATCACAATCGTGTGAAGAAGAAGAAGCTCGTGCAGCTGCACCACCTGCACTTCTGCCCCGTACAGCAGAGCACGTGCGCAAGCAGAACGCGGAGTGCCTTCGCTTTGCACTGAAGATGCACCAGCTCCTTGCAGCTCCGTTCGACGGCGACGTGTTCCTCACACTCATGGAGCTACTGCACCATGCGCTCGATGAGCAGCATAGAGACCCTGCAAACACCAACGCGCTCGTGCAAGAGTGCTTGCGCGCACTCCAGTCAATGGTCACGCTCATGCCAGCGTCCAAGCTCGTGCTGTACCCGCAGGTTGTGTGGGTCTGCATAGCGCTGCTCAACCACTGCACAGCGTCGGTGTCGTATCACAGCGCAGTGAGCGAGCTACTGCTTGAAGTCGTGAGCAAGCCGCACTTCCTTGCGAACGTTGTCTTGCACGAAGTTCTCGTGCTCAAGCGTCCGCAGCAGTGGTCTAGAGCACAGAGTTCTGTTCTGCGCGCGATCGCGTTGAACGCGTTTGGACCCAGCTGCTGGAGCAACGGTAGAGACGACAACGGTGAGCGACAGCTTGGTCGAGCCGAGCAGCTTGTTGCGTATGCGCTCGCGTTTCGGTCTCCAGTTCTAGGAGTCGATGTGCACGAGCACGCGGCGATCTGCACGATCACGCTCGTGCTGTCTCTGATTGCTCGCAGCGCAGACGAAGCACAGCTGCTGCAGATTGCTGCCGACCTGAGCGACCTCTGGAGCGATATCGAGGGCGACACCGCTCAGCAGCTCTGTGAACTCTTTGCTCGACACGCTACAGAGCAGACGCGAGGTGCGTCACAGTCGCTGCACGTTGTCGACGAAGTGCTTCTCGCGTCGTTTGCCGCGAACTTTGTCCAGTACTCGCGCGCGACCGAGGAGCAGGACCCGAGCTCCGAGACGTGGACCGTGTGCGTTGAGATTCTCTTGAACGCTGTAGCAAGTGCGCGAGCGCGCTCTATCAGCAGAACGCTCAACGAGCGAACGCACGAGGCTTCAAGAGAGCATCGAGTCGCACTTGCAGCGCTATGTCTGCTGGAAGAGCTGCTGTGTGAGATGGAGCGTCACTCGATTGTCTGGCACATGTCGGCTCCCCTCGTCGCGGCACTTGCAGCGCTGACGCACGAGCCTCTGGGTGACGTGCTGTGGGATGTGGCGACGCGGATCCTGTGTTTCGTGATGCCGTCTGCAGGATCCGAGACATCGAGATCCCAACGCTCTGCGTTAGCGTCGAACACGCCGACCGCGTACTGCAAGCCTGAGCTCACTCTCGTAGGTGATGATGCAATGAGCGGCAGTGCAGCGACGATACGGACGAGTACACCGAAGCCAGAGACAGCGGCACCGACGTCGATCAAGAAGGAGTCACTCCAGACTGCTCGAAAGCTCATGAACCTCGTGACTGGTCGATCGAGCAGTCCAAGCGCAAACGCGAATGCCAGCAGCACCCGCAACAGCAGCAACAACAACAACAGTAGCAGTAGCGAGCACAACAGCAGTAGCAGCAGCTCGAGCATCGTCGGAAACCACATCAGCGGCGCAGACAGCGGCTCGCAGGATCTTGCCGGACGAGAAGCGAGTGCGACACCGCAGAAAGCAGCGCTGCAAGCGAGCGATCCAAGCGACGAGCGACCTCCACCAACACCGACGCGAAGCAAGCTCTTTCGGCTGTAGCGAACGCGAACAGTAAGGCTACTGAGTCGCGTCGTCGTCTTGAACATCAGTGCTACCGTTCTTTCGGCGACCCTTACTTGCGATACGAAGCGCGATACTCCTTCGTGAGGCGTCAGCTTCAGCCACGCTCTGCACCACGATTGCATCGTCGGTGACTCGAGATCTGGACCCGAGTCCGCTGGCTGCCCTAGCATCGCGACGTGCTGCTCCAGGTCAATGTCAGTGATTTGAGAAGTGAGGAGGTACATCGAGGACGGCACGTGCATCACAGAATCAATGATGAGACTGATTCTTGCTCGCTCCGAACAGAGCTCGGAAGGATTGCGTGTACGCAGCATGACCGCGACACTGCCGCGCCATGAGCCTTCCAACCAAAAAGGCAGCGCCTCACTTCGCGGTGTACGTCTGTCCACACGGCCGCCGATGCCGCCAGCTGTGTCGCGCGCTCGATGCGCTCGAGCACTACCAAACTTGCAGTCAGTCGAGGGCGGCAGTTCCCAACTCGCTCCGCAGCACGCATATCCTAGTCTTCGACGCTCTTCACGCACACTCAAGCTCAAGCTCAAAGGCCCGACCGCGATGCTGACCGCGATTTCCGAGCGGACGCTCATCACGATCGCTGCTGCTGTAGCCATTCTAGTCGCATTGGCCACAATCGCAGCCGTTCAAGCCGCCGTCCGCGTCGTCCAGGTCTTCCAGGAGCGAACGGCACCCCAGTCGCTAAAGAAGACGCTCTAGGGCATGACCACCAGTGGGCCACCGATGCATCAAACCTACCGCGCCAAGTACGCCAACATCTTGGGTCTCGTGTCGAGCGCGAGCTTCAAGCGGCCCAGCTCATGCAGCCGCAGCCACGAGGCTCGCCCCCAAGGTGTGGCTTGCTGTTCCCGGCCTTCGACTTGATGTTCAGGATCTGCCTGAACTCGCTCTTGATCGAGTTCACGTTGCGGTGATCACTCCCTCGTTTTTCTCTCGCTCGCATTTAGTCATTCTCCCTTGTTGCATTCCCCTGTTAAACCGATACGTTGGCCAGTTGGCCTGGCCAACTTATTGTTGGCCAGACACGACTATATTGTACAAATAAAATATAGTAATTCTGAAAATAGACGCAATAGGAGTCTACATTGCGAAATTCGAGATACTTACACGCCAAGTTGTTGGCACCAATATTTTCCTGTCTGAAACAAAGTTCAAAAGTTATTGCGCTTCGCACGTACTTGAGGTCGCCTGCTGAAAGCGTGCTCCTAAATACGGCAAATATCGTGTATAACACATTTGATATCGAGTTTAGTGGACTTTCTGATTATCCGCTAATCAATGTCTGGCATTGATACCAAAATAATCAATACATTTTAGAATTGCACTACTGGTCACTACATTAGTGCACGATGTGTTTTGGGTCTTGCGCAAAGAGTTTTGCTAATTGGCGGGCGTGATTTAGATATGTGATTCGCAATGGAAAGAGAACTTGAGTGAACCAAACATCATGTCCAACAGATCTCGCAATGCCATGGCTCCCATACAAACTTCAAATGTGCAGGGTGGTCAAATAAATAGTGCAAAGCGAGGGTACAACAGGCTCTAAATCCGCCGGTCAACGACGATCACTTTTCGATCAGTTCTTTGCTCTCTATTTTCGATCAACTGCCAGGCGAACCTTTGCGATGGCCAGTTGTGAGTGCCATCGAGGTCAGCGAAGACGACGATCTCAGAGCTGTGCATTTCTCTTGCAAAGTCAGCTCCTTCCGATCACACAGCGGTGACCTGACGTCTTGGCGCATTAGATACATTGACGGTGACGAAGTCGAGATGTTCAGCACAGAACTCGCGGCGGCGGTTCGCTTAGCTCACTTGCCTGTAGTCACTTCCTAGATACTCGAATCAATCACTTCAGCTTTGATCAGCCTTGCCTTGCATGGACGCTCGAGGTGTTTGTGCGGTCATGTGGGTCTGGTAGTCAAGTCGGTCGTTTATGACAGTATTTGCTGTACAAAGGGACCAGAGCGTGGTGAGCGTTGAGTCAGTCACGTGCCCTCAGCTTCGCATTTTCAAGCGTACAGCTCTCAAAGGCTCTCGTAAATGCACAAGCCCGTTCTCATTAGGCGCTCTCGCTGTCGCGTGCTCGACTTGGTACTTCCATGGGCGTGGTCATCACGTCGTGCTCGTCAGCGCACGCAAAGCACGCCTGCTTCCGACCGATGATCTCCACGCGATCCATCTTCGCAACTACCTTGCAGCACTTCTTGCACATGAACTGCAGTGAATTAGCAATATGAGCGTCGTGACAGCGCGTGCAAACACTGTGAGCACTAAGATTTCAACATGTGCGCAAACAGGTTTCAGGATCGTCAACACACGTACAAGAGATTACCCAACAATTATCCACACAAACGAGCCATCGCTTTTCCAATTGATTACATATAGACCCTGTCCATCTCGCTCTAATCTTGGGAACGAGCGCCACTGAAGGGTTGTAATCTTGGCCTCCTTCTTGAGATCGAAGATGAGCGCTTTCGTTGCCTTGAGTGCGTACCGGCCGTTGAGCGCGAGCATCACCTCAGTGTTGCTGCTTAATTCGGCATCTGACCAATTTTGGGAGCCGACTAGGACGACAGAGTCGTTGAGGATGACCGCCTGAGCACAAGTACTCAGTCCGTTGTCGTTGTCATTGCCACGCACCACCGTCACCGCCACGATTTCATCTCAGAGAACACACCTTGATGTGCCGCACGCCGACCGAACCTAAGAGCTTGATCCTCTGTGGTCGCGACTGGAGGCGCTATTTCAAGTGCGCCGACGTCAACTAGCTTGCGACGACCTCAATGGTGAGTCCGTCCTTCTTGTCTACAAGCTCTATGAGGTGTATATCAAACTACACAAGGTCAGCAGCATTAGCAACAGCACCCACAGATACCATTAGCAACAGCAGCCACGGATGTAAACTTACTTACGTACTTCGTCTGAGACCACGTACAAGAACACCCGGATCACTCGGTCGGGGTTCTCCATATGGCGTATGAAGCGCGAGCAAGGCACTTTGACGTTCACACTCGCCAGGGTGGTTCTCATCCACCTTCCGGGATAATGCATGACATCGGTGCATACTTCGTGAACGAGCTGTAGTGGAGTTGGTGGGAGTGGTAGCGACGGTGGGAGTGGTGGCGATGGAGCTAGTGGGAGTGGTGGAGCTGGTGGTGGTAATGTAACCGGACGTGTCCGAGTTACGCAGCACCTTTGCGAGGAAGCGTGTGTGAACACCTTCAGCAAGGATTCCAGTCGATCAGACGGAAAGCAAACAAGACACTGAGTTTGAGTGCTCAAAAGTGTAACTGTTCATTTGAG
>JAASFT010000756.1:0-13633 GCA_023333885.1 Globisporangium parvum
CGAAGAGGTCAGTGTGCGTCTGCGCTCGTAGACAGCCAGTCCGTCCGTCCGTCCGTCGCCTCGACCCACGCCACTCGCGTCGAGCTCGGCGCATTCGATCGCTTTGGTCTCGCATCCTGCCACAACACACACGTGCTGCCAAGCGCATGCGTAGAAATGCCTTGCGCCAATCGCAAATGGCTATTTGTAGCGCCAATCGTCCGACGACGACGACTAGCCAGCGCACATGCGCATGTCGTGGACTGACGTGGCGGCGCCACCTCACTCGCAGACCAGACTCGCACACAGCAAGCAAGCAAGCGACCGCCGCCTCGTGAGTCTTGCTCTCTCTGGAGCGAGCCTGCTTGAACACGAGCCTGTTTTTGACCAGCAGCAACGAGCAGCTGGCTCCACGTACGTTGCAGTTCGCGCGAGATTCCTGCGTTCGAATACGCCGAAGCGCCGCTCGCAGCACCGGCACGAGCAGCCGCAGTCGCGCATTCGTTCGCTCCCAGTCGCAGCAGCAGCAGCCATGACACAGCAGCAACGACAAGACGCGATCGAGCTCGTCGAAGTGCTGCCTGGGAAGCTCTACTTCATCGCGAGCCGCTGCGACGCGCCGCCAGCGCCAAGCGCGCTCGTGCACTTTATCGACGTGACGCGCGAGTTCCGCTACGCTGGCTTCTACCTCGACTTTGGACCGCTCTCGCTCGGTCACGTCGTATCGTTTGCGCGCCGTCTCGACACTCAGCTCCGAGCGCTCGAGCGAGCAACCAGCTCGGATGCGCGCGTGTGCGTGTACTCGAGTGCCGCGGCGTCGACAGACCCGCACCGTCCGCGCGTCGGTGCGACGCAAGCGTATGCTCAGCACTGTGCGAACGCAGTGTGCATCCTTGGGTGCTGGGCTGTGCTCAGTCTCGGCTGGAGCGCAGAGCGTGCGTTTGCGCCATTCAAGCACCTCGCACTGCCAGCGTTCCACGATGCGACGCGCGGCACGGACTCGTTTGGACTCTCCGTGCTGCACGTGCTGCGCGGTCTCGAGCGCGCGCTGCAGGCGCAGCTCTTCTCGCCCGAGCGCTTCAGCGTCGACGAGTACGTTCACTTCGAGCAAGTCGCGCACGGCGATCTGTCGTGGATCTCGCCAACGTTCGTCGCATTCGCTGGTCCGCACGACTCGCCAGTAGGCAACAGCAGCAGCAGCAGCAAGCTCCCGCCCGAACACTACGTCCCGCACTTTCAAGAGCGCAGCGTCGCGCTCATCGTGCGCTTGAGCCGCAAGCGCTACGACAAGACGCGCTTCACGCGCGCTGGCTTTGCGTTTGCGGATCTGTACTTCCCTGACGGCGCGACGCCGCCGGACGCGGTGCTGCACAAGTTCCTCGAGCTCTGCGACCGCACGCGCACGAGCGGTGCGATCGCAGTGCACTGCAAAGCTGGGCTTGGACGCACTGGGACGCTCATTGCGTGCGACTTGATGAAGCAGCATCGGTTCAGTGCTGAGGAGGCGATTGGGTGGCTCCGACTCTGCCGACCAGGCAGTGTCGTTGGACCGCAGCAGCACTACCTCCGCGCGAAGCAAGCGCAGCTCTGGGCGAGCTCGCCCCTGAGTCTGCCAAAAGACTTGTCGGCGCCGACCGAGCCGAGCGAAACAGACTCAGAGCCGTCGACGTCAGTCGTGAAGCGAGGCATCGCAGCGCGGCCGCGACGGCGACCGTCGCTCTCAGCAGGCGGCTCGGCGATCCTGAAGAAAGTCGATCAGCTGCGCAGTGGCAGCAGCAGTGGCACGAGTGCAAAGAGCTCACACTCGATCTCGCCCATCGTGTCGAGCTCGACCAGCAGTGTGCGTGCACTGCTACCGCCGCGGATCCCAGGACCCGTGCCGCGCACAGAGGCGTCGAACGCGCGACCACCTGAGCTCAAGGCGCTGCGCGAGACACAAGGGGACCTCCTCGTCTCTCGAAAGCGCGCACAGCAGACAGTGTCCATGCCTCCTCGTCCTGCACCCGTCGAGAGCTAGTGGCGGCTGCTGCCTCCCCAACTAAGTTATCCTTCCCACATCCTCCTCCTCTCCACTGCCAACGCGTCGCGCTCTCGCCGTCGTGCGCGTCTCGCCAGCCGCTTCACGTGAGCGTCCGCCGATGGAGCGACCACCACTAGCACCACCACCACCACGAAGAGCTGTCGAGTCCCCGTGCGATCGCGTGAAACCACTCGCCGCAGCATCGCATGCAGGGGTTTCACGCGATCGCAAGCACGATGTGATGTCGTCGTCGATGCGCTGTGTGGTCATTCCAAGACGCGCGCACGTGCTGGCTGCTGGTGGCTCTGACACGATGGAGCGCGACCGCACGAGCAGTCGAGACTACGAGCGCGAGCGAGACCGCGAGCGCTCTCGAGGCGGCAGCACGCGCGAGCGCGAGTATGAGCGAGACCGCAAGGCGTCGACGTCGCCCAAGTCGCGCGACTGGGACCGCGATCGAGAACGCGATCGTGATCGCGACCGCCATCGCGAGCGCGAGCGCGAGAGAGATCGCGAGCGGGACCGTGACCGAGCGCTTCGCGACCGCGCTGACTACGACCGTCCACGCGAAAGAGAGCGTGACCGTGACCGTGAGCGAGAGCGAGACCGTGAGCGAGAGCGAGACCGAGAGCGAGAGCGAGACCGTGAGCGAGGAGACACACGCGAGCGCTCGACGAATAGCGGTAGCGCCAGTAGTGTCGCGTTCTCGCGACCAGCGACGTATGATCCTCGCCTCCTGCAGCGCACGCAGATGCGCACTCAGCGCGGCTATGACGATGACGACGACAACAGATACGAAGACACGATTCGGCGTCGCCAGCTCAAGGACGAGCTTGGACTCTCAGATGATGATCAAGAGGCGCCGGATGGCAGCGACGACGACTCGCGAGCTGGACGCCAGCGAGCGGTGCGGAATGGAGGCGCTACTGGAGCAGGAAGCGCAGGTAGCAAAGAGATGCTCGCGCAGCTCGAGCAGCTCAAGAGCGATCTCCAGGACGCGCGCGAGAGCGAGCAACGAGCGCAAGACTCGCTCAGCAAGCTCCAGCTCCTTAGCAAGTCGCAGACTGCGATCCTCAAGACCACGATGGCAAAGAAGATCCAAGAGAAGCAGGACTTGCTCGAAGAGATGACCGGCGCGATCAAAGACCTCGGGGCGAAGCTCGACACAGCAGGCATTGCGTTCGAAGCGTACACTGCGCCGGAGATCAAGCCAGCGCCGTCAACCTCCGTGGCTGCCGCCGAGTCCGAGGCGGTCGCTGAGATCGGGGCGATGAAAGCGGAGATCGATCGACTCACTGACGAGAACAAGACGCTGCGACTCACAGCAGCAGCAGCAGCAGCGGCAACTCCATCCGTTGCAACGCCACCCGTGGCGGCGAAAGATGCGTCGCCAGTGAAAGAGACCGCCGCGAGCAAAGCCAAGGTGGACACTCTCGAAGCCGACAAGCGCGCGCTCGCGCAGCAGCTGAAAGAGCTGCAGCAGCAACTCGCCGCGTTGAAAGCAGCACCACCAGTGCAGCAACCTGCTGCGCCACCTGCGCCGCCGACTGCTGGTTCGTCGAACACGGAGGAGCTCCGAGCGCTGTAGAAGAAGGTGCGAACACTCAGTCAACGATGCTTGCGCGTGCATCGTGGCGGCTGGGGTCCTTACTCTGGTGAGGAGACTCACTCATGATGTCGCTGCTCCGTGTCGCTCTGTCTCGCTAGCTCGCGGAAGCTGAGAGTGCTCAGCAGCAATCGCAGACAAAGGTACGAAGCAAGCCGAGCAGTGGTGCTGTTGTCGGCTCCAGCGTGCTGAACACGCCTCACTCACTCTCGTTTGCATGAGCAGATCCAGCGTCTTGAGCGAGAGCTTGCGAGCAGCCAGCAAGCTGTGCTGTCGTCTACATCGTCGTCGTCGGACGCAGCCAAGGCGGCGATTGCTGCTGCTGCCGAAGCAGCAAGGGAAGCAGCGAGGATCGAAGCCGACCTCCAGGTATGTCCCACTCGCTTCTCCTTGTGTCATCGACACGAACGTCAAGGCCGAGACGCTCATCACTCGCTCGCGTTGCAACCTTCGTATGCACTCGGAACACGACTCCAGACGCAAGTGACGACGCTCAAGAGCGAGCTCGAGACATCGAAAGCGGCGCTGGAGCAGCAGAGCAAGGCGTCGCAGACCAAGGACGCCGCGTGGGAAGAGAAGCACGCCAGGCTCAAGGCGACGGCGGAAGCCGAGCTCTCGAAGATCAAAGAGCAGGCGAAGCGAGCGATCTTGGACCTGAAGAAGCGGTTGGAGAGCAGCTCGACGGCGCAGCAGCACAAGCGCAAGGCCCTTGGCGAGCTCCACGCGCAGCTCCAGAAGCAACGGAGCGACGTCGGCGCGCTCAAGGGCCAGATCGTGCAGCAGAACCAGCAGTTCCCGCTGCTCGCGAAGCAGCTGACGGAGAAGATCACGCAGCGGCTCCAGAAGCAGACGGACGCCATGGCTGGCGTCGTGGAGAACTACAAGCGCGAGATGAAGGAGCGCAAGCGGCTGTTCAACCTCGTGCAGGAGCTCAAGGGGAACATCCGCGTGCTCTGTCGCGTGCGGCCGATCTCCAAGTCCGAAATGAGCACCGGGAGCAAGATGATCTGCAAGTTCACGAACGAGGAGATCACGCTCGCGGGCGAGAAGGGCAAGACGAAGACGTGGGAGTTCGACCGCGTCTTCGACATGGCGTCGACGCAGGACCAGCTCTTTGTCGAGGTCCGCCCGCTCGTGACGAGCATCTTGGACGGCTACAGCGTCTGCATCTTTGCGTACGGCCAGACGGGCTCGGGCAAGACGCACACGATGGCGGGTCCGCCCGAGAGCCCCGGGATCAACACGCGGTCGCTCAAAGAGCTCTTTGAGCGCAAGAGCCAGCGCAGTCGCGAGTACCAGGACGAGATCACCGTGAGCGTCCTGGAGATCTACAACGAGCAGATCCGCGACTTGCTCGCGCACGACGCCGCGAGCACGAACTTGCAAGTGCGGCAAGGCCCGACCGGGAACTTTGTCCCGGGCCTGACCGTCGTGCCCGTCCAGACGCTCGACGAGGTCTTTGAGCTCATCAAGCGCGGGAACAAGAACCGCAGCACGCACGCGACGGACATGAACGAGCACAGCAGCCGCAGCCACTCGATCCTGTCGATCCAGATGAAGAGCGTGAACCTCGTCACGAGCGCCGTCTCGAATGGCAAGCTCTTCCTCGTCGACCTCGCGGGCTCCGAGCGCTTGTCCAAGACGGGCGCCGAGGGCCAGCGCCTCAAAGAAGCGCAGAACATCAACAAGTCGCTCTCGGCGCTCGGCGACGTCATCGCGGCGCGCGAGAGCAAAGCCAAGCACGTGCCGTACCGCAACTCGTCACTCACGTACTTGCTCCAGGACGCGCTCGGCGGTGACTCGAAGACGCTCATGGTCGCGTGCGCGAGTCCCGTGGACTACAACAGCGAAGAGTCGTTCTGTACGCTCAACTTTGCGGCGCGCACGCGCAGCGTCGAGATGGGCAAAGCGACTAAGAACGTGACGCCAGCCAAGGAGTAGGCGCCTAGAGACAGAGACAAAGAGACAGACGCACGACCAGCCGACCGACGCAAGCAGTGCATTCACGAGACTATGGAGACACGCGACGAGGCGCGCGCTCGTTCGTCACGTCCCTGGATCGTAGACTCACGTGCCGCTGTCGTTGTCGTACGAGAGGTAGCGCTGATCTGCGAGCAGACTCCGTCGGCGACGACGCGAGCGTCGCGAGTCAATCTCGTCTCCGTCGTCATTCGCGTCGTGCGTCGGTGGCGATTGCTCTTGGGAGTCGCTCGCTCGCGCACTTGGTGCGCTCGTGACTGAACTGCTGCTGCTGCTGTGCATGTCAGTGCTGCTCCGACGCGCTTGCGTTTGCTTGCGGTAGTTGGCGCGCGTTCGCCTCGGTTCACTCGCTTCGACACTTGCAATGCGTCGCTTGCGGCTGTCAGTGGCGGAGCGCGGCGTCGACTGACTGTCGCCGTCGACCTCAGTCTCCTCCCCTTTCCCCGCTTCCTCTTTCTCAGCGCTGCTCTTGGGCTCGGACTCGGGCGTTTGCAGGTGGCGCTGGACACTTGGCGTCGTCTGCTCGGGCTGCTTGGGCACCGGCGAACGAGCAACAGATCCAGGACGCTCGCTCGAAGCAGCAGCAGCAGCTTGATCGACTCGAGCGCTCTGCGTCTCGTTTGTCTCTTCTTCGGGAGCAGCGGACGACTCCTCCTCACGCATGGTGCGATCGCCATTCTCAGTTCTGTCAGCGACGTCCTCAAGCTCGAGCGACCGCTTGCGCTTGTTTGACACGAGACTCGACGCATGCGCACTCGAGCTGCCGTTCGGCGGAGTGGGGATCGTGCTCTGAGGCGTCGGCGATGGTGCCGACACGAGTTCATCAACAGCGCGCATGGGTGTCGTTGGCGTCACAGGAGTCGCCAGTGTGGAACGCTCTTTGCGCTTCCCTGCGCCAGAGATCGCAGACTGGAAGTCAAACACGAGGCGCCACTCATGGCTGAGCTGCTCTTCGCGCTCCGGCGCGTCTTTGAGCTCGCCGAGGAGCTGGAGAAAGTACGTCCGGAGCTGCTTCATGCTCGACGGATCGAGGTGTCCGAGGTACGGGCGGAGCGCGTCGAGGAACAAAAAGTGCTCGCGGCGCTCGAGCGAGTACCGCACGCCTTCGCAGACGAACCGGAAGAACGGCGCACGCAGCGCAGGAGCGATCTTCCCAACGCCAAGCGACTGACTGAGCTTCTTTGCGAGGTCCTTGAGCTGCCCTTCGCTGCTCTCGATGCTCTCGTGGAGCTCTTGCCGCGTGTTGTCGTCGTCGACAATGCTGCCGTCGTTGCTGCTGTTCGCGACGACGTCGAGTTCCTCTTTGAGCGCCAAGATCGAGTTGTACTGCTGCCGCAGCGCAGTCATCTGCACTTCCAAGTACCGCACGGGCATCTCGTGCTTCACGTGACGTCCAAACGCTTTGACAATGTCGACGCTCGGCTTCGCAGTCTCCGTGACGTACCGCAGCACTGCAGCTGACTGGCGCCGATTGCTCGGATTGCTGGCCGAGACTCTCCCGAGCGCAAGCAAGAGCTCAGCTTTGCGCGCTTGCTGCTCGTCGGATGCACGCGAGAGCTGCGCGTCGGCACCGCCAAGCAGCTCGTGCTCAGGCTCCTCAACGTCTAGCGTCTCCATCTCGTTCTCAAAGTACATCTGCGTGAGCAAGACCAAGATCCGCGGGAGTGGCCACTGCAGCGCATCGTACGGCGCCGTCGCGTCCTCAAACTTCTCGACAAAGAGGCACCGCGTGTCGCAGAACGTCACGAACGCCATGTGCTGCGCCTCTTTCACGTACTGCGTCATGTCGTCGTTGTCAAACACGATCTCCTCCATCTCGGTCGGCTGCGACTCGCCGTCCATCGTTCGCGCATCGTTGCCGTCGTTGTCATTCGTGCGCTGCGTCTTCTCCAAGTGCATCTCCAGAACAGACACGAAACAGTCTTCGAGCGCAGCTCGGCTCTTGAGCACGCGATCAATGAGCTCGCGCGTCGCGCGCTGGCTCGTACCATCGTCGTGCACAGCGCCAGTCAGCATTTCAGCATTGTCGAGTGGCAGCGTCTTTGGCGCGACGACGTCGTTGAAAACTGCGCGTGTGAGCCAGAGCAAGTCCAAGTACAGCGCCAGGAGCGTGTGCTTGATCGACTCGGCTTGCCATAGGTCTTCGCGCAACTGCGGGATGTTGCGCGTGCGTCGGCGAATGAGCGCAACGAGCTCCGACACGACGCTCTCCATACGCTCGACAGGTCGCTCGTCAGCGCTCCGAGTTGACAACGTCACGCTCGATGACGCAGCGCTTAGCTCGGATGGGAGGTACTCGCGCACGTTCACAAACCGGATCAAGCACGTGAGCCGCGAGAGCGAGATCCGGAGCGCAAACTCCATGTCGCTCACGTCTTTCGCTGGTATCGTCGCTCGCTTCCGGCTCGACGCGCTTGCTTTGTCGCTGTGGTCGTGCTCAAATATCTTCGCGTCGTCCTCGAGCGCACGCTGCACGTGGTCCATCACGTCTTGCACGATCTCGTGGATCGTCACTTCGGTCTCGCGCTTCACGACTTCGTGCTCGGCTTGGAGCAAGTGGTGGAGTGCAAGCGAGAGCGCGACGAGCAGCCTCTCGTCGGCATTCGCGATGTACGCGCTCTTGAGCTTCTCTAGCAGTTCCTTCACTTGTCCGAGGTGCGGTCCAATGACCTCAGCGCTCAGCACGAGCATCGGGATGAGCTCGACGACGAGCGACAGCTTCTCTGCGTCCGACTGGTACCGAACGAGCAGGCTCGGGATCTCTTTGCAAAACGCCACCGTCATCTCACCCTTTGACAAACGTAGCCGCATCGAGTGCAGACACAACGTCAGTCGGTCGTATCGATACGTCTTCGTCGCCAGTCAGTCAGACCATCAGAGTTGCTCGTACCGTCTCCCACGTCGACTTCTTCTTCGCTTCGTCAGCTGCAAGTTTGCGCACCGAGGCAACGAGCAAGCGAATCAAGATCGACTGCTGGTTGCTCGTGAGATCTGGCGCCGACTTGTCTGCCAAGAGCAGGTCTGTGAGCAGTCGCCAGTCCGGCAGCACCTCTGCAGACGCGACACAAAGCACATCACCAACAGCGCCATGAGACTCCATCCAGATGCATCAGATCACAGCAGGACCACACAGCGCAAACACAGTCAAACGTACGGCAATCATCGAGTCCCCAGAACGCCTCGACGAGCGTCTCGACGCACTCGGGCGGCGCATTGTGGTTGTAGATGTACTCTTCCGCAAACTCCACAAGCGCGATCGCCTGCGTGTTCAGCTGCTCGCGCTTGAGCGTCGCGTTGTCGGTCGACTCGGCCACGCCGAACGCGTCGTACTGCAGGCAGACAAACTCGGCAGCGGCGCGCCGGATCTCAGCGTTCTCCGGCTCAAACACGAGCTTCTCGACGGACTGGAGGTCGACATCTGAGCTAATGAGGCTGCGCTTGTCGACTGCAATCAGCAGCCGCACACATGCGCGCACGACTGCATCGTCGACGTCGTTGCATAGCTCGAGGTACCGCGGGAGGAACCGCGACGTGAAGAGCTCGAGCTTGTCGGTGAACTCCTCTTGCTCGTAGAGACTGCGCAGGACGTTCACGACGCGCAGGCGCACGCTCGCGTCTTTGTCGTTGAGCATCCAGCCGAGGTACTTGAGGTAGTTGTCTTTGAGGAAGTGGTCTGGCAGTGCTACGATCCAGCGACCGATCGTGTTCGCGCTCTCTGCGCGCACTTCCGGCATCACGTCGCGGTACCGATGCACGACGACGCCAGAGAACACGATGTTCACGACTTTTACGAGCTGCTGCAGGCGCGCTTCGTACATCGCCTTGTCCTCCATCAAGAGCTGCTTCTTCTTCGACACTTTGCCCGGCGGCGTCTTCTTCTTCGCGTTCGCATCTGCATTCAGCTGGCGCGTCACGACTGCGAGCTGCTGCGACACGCTATCTGCACACACGACGAGCGCGTGGCCGATCGCGTACGCTGCGATCGTCGACGTGTGCCGAATCGCTCGGACTTCCGCGCTGTGTGTGCGAGCAACAGCCAGTCAGTCAGTCAAGTTGGAGACACGGCTGGTGAGGTTGCGTGGAAGACCACAGGGTCATTGCCTGCGAACGTACCTCGACAGCGTGGAGCACCAGTCAACAAACTGGTGCACGACAGTGGCCGTGAAGAGCAGCTCGCTCTCAAAGCACTCGGTCACGAACGCGTCCCAGAACGCGACAAAGTTGCGCTCAAAGCGCTTGAACGCCTTCGTGCGCGACGCAATGGGGTACCCGTTGTTCGCTTTCGCGAGATCGTCGACCACGTAGTCCACCTGCCACAGGCGCGAGCGCCATTGCTCAGCATCGCCATCGCCACGAGCAGCAGCATCGTCTGACTGCATGCCCAAAGCGTACCAGGTCGCTCATGTCAAGCTTCTCAAGCGCTTCGGTCGTTGGCACGCACTGCCCCTCGCCACCACACGCCTGGAGCAGCAGCAGCAGCAGTAGAACGGCGTGTGAGGGACCTGTGTCCTGCTACACCAGCTCTTTACGAGAGATCAAGAGAGCGGTAGACAGCAGCAATGCGCACCTGCAGGAGGAAGTTCAGGACCTCGCGTGTTGCGTCCTCTGCGTTCGCGTCAAAGCGATCGCGCCACTCGATCATGAGCGTGCGCAGCGACCCAGTGCCGCGCTTGATCGTCTCTGTCGCCCAGCGCACCGCACGCATTCGCATGAGCCAACGCTACGATCAAGCGCACTCGCCACACAGCAGTCGATCGCAAACGCAAACGCACCAAAGAACATCGCGTCGCCGTCGTCGCTGCTCGCATCGCTGCCTTTGCGCGTCGAGCCGCCTTCTTCTTCTTGCACTGGCTTGAGCTTTCGCGGACGCACGAGCGTCGCAGGCTTTCGCTTCGCAGGACCTGGTCGCATGAGCTGCGCGCGCGGCTTGGGCTTTGGCGACACGAACTGCCGCGCATCTGCTTCCTCTTCCTCGTCTTCCTCGTCATCAATGTCCGTGCTCTCGCTCTCGTCCAGTCCGTCGTCCTCGCCGTCGCTCGCAGCGTCATCGCCTCGATGGCTTGAGCTGCTCGGTCGCAAGTCGAGCACTTGGTAGATCTGCGTCGGCTGCTTGCGCTCGCGCCGACTGCGCCGCGTGCTCCCGTCTTCGCTCATGCTGCGGTTGCGTCACGCGTACGCTGCGCTGTCGCGGCACTGGCAGGCGAGTGTGTGAATGCGGAATGCAGCAGCAACTGCAACTTCTTGCTCTTGCGCGTGCAACTGCGCAACTGCGTCTTGCGCACGAGTAGCAACAACAACGTCGTGTTGCTCGCTCTGTTCTTGCAGCAGCTCGTTTTCGCGCCAAAGGCAACGTGTTGGACATTGCGGCAATTGCATCACAAGAATACAAATCGCAAGTCAATGTCCATTCTTGGTGATTTTTTCTCGCAATGTCGATTGCTGTCATTTGCAAGATCACAGCATACGATATTGACGATGGCGCTGCATCGAGCGCTCGCTGTCGCGCTCAGCGTGCTGCTGCTTGGACATCACGTTGCTCCGAATGACGTCCGGAGCGAGTGCTCGGGAGCTGATGTGCGCTGGCTTTGGAGCGGCGCGCTGTCGTCGCACTCGGTGACGTTCAAGCTCGGGTTGCGTGAAGGGCATGCGTGCAGCGACCGCGCGTTCGTCGTGCGTCTCCACCCTGAGCTCCAGCCGGACGAGCGACCGCACTCTGCAATTGCGCTCTGTCACGCCACAGATGCGCCAACAGTGCAGGTTTGCGAAGTCGCAGAGTCGCTCTACGCTGCGCGCAAGTACCACTACGAACTCAGTACGCTGGCAGACGACGTCGTGGTGCGCGACGGCCACTTCCGCACGCCTGTGACAGAAGGCACACCCATGAGCTTTCGCGTCGCATTCTCATCGTGCGCTGACGAAGACTCGGACCCACAGGTACGCTGCTTGTAGTGCGGGCTGCGATCGCTAGCACGCTCACCCACTCACGTCCATTACGCCACGCTCGTCCACAACCGCAGGTGTTCCGCGACATTGCAGCGCACGACCCACTCTTCTTCCTCCACATGGGCGACCTGCACTACCACAACCTCGAAGTGAACGACGTTGCGCTCTTTCGCGCGGCGTACGACTCGATGTTTGCGTCGCCCGCTGGACGCGCGATGCTCGCCATGGACGTCCCGTTCGCGTACATGTGGGACGACCACGACTACGGCCCTGACAACAGCGACAAGACTGCGCCGGGACGCAACGCGTCGGTCCAAGCGTACCGCGAGTTCGTCCCGCACTACCCACTCGCTGCGCCACTGCCGCGCAGCAGTGCGATCCACCAAGCGTTCACGATCGGCCGCGTGCGGTTCCTCTTGACAGACCTGCGCTCCGAGCGCACGCCGAACCTCGCGCCTGCTGCGCCGTCGAAGAGCGTCCTCGGCGCGAAGCAGAAGCTCTGGTTCAAGCAAGAGCTCGTGCGCGCGACGGAGGACCCGGGCATTGCGCTCATTGTCTGGGTCTGCACCATGCCGTGGCACGACGACGAGCGCAAGTGGGGCTACTTTGTGCACGAACAGCGCGAGCTCGTGCACTACATCCAAGCGCACAACCTCAACACGCGCGTGCCGATCGTGATCGCCAGTGGCGACGCGCACATGCTCGCAGTCGACGACGGCTCGCACACTCCTGGGCACTTGGTCACGCTCCACGCCGCTGCGCTTGGACGCCCCGGGTCGATCAAAGGCGGGCCGTACAGCCACGGCGCGTTCGCTGGCTCTGGGCAGTACGGCCTCTTGGACTTCACAGACGACGGCGCGCGTGTGTGCGTGTACTACCGCGGTCTGAGCAGCACCGACGGCGAGCTCCTTGCGTTTGATACGTGCCACCCCGAGCGCACGCCGTCGAAGCAGGTGTACGTCCCTCCGCCGATTCCACTCCGCATCCTCCAGCGCAAGTGGAAGAAAGCGAAGAAGTACGTCGGTGCAGCTGGTTTCGTCGTTGGCGGCGCAGCGCTTGGGCTCGTGCTCGTGCTCTGGCGTCGAGCGCGCGCGCGTGCAAAGGATCTTACCAAGCGCGACTAGCACGGCAGGTCCGAGTGTATGCGAGAGAGCGAGAGAGTACGCACAGCTGGCGATGTGTGCGCTGTGTTGGTGTTTGTGAGAGAGACTGGTGTATGCTCGACAGCGGTGGGTGTGGGAGGCGATTCTCGGTATAACCTCTCCACAGTGCTTGCTGGGTTAAATGAAGCGATCGTGTGGCGTGGGTTGAGTACTTTCGCGCACCACCTTCTCGACAACAAACAGAACGACTGAGCCGATGAGCAACAGCGACGACGACGACGCCTCACTTCAGGCTGCTTGCCGCAGCGGTGCCATTGAGCGCGTGCGCACGCTGCTCGCCAGCCACGGCAGCAGCCGTGACGATGGCCGCACACGCATGGTCGCTCGCGGTGCTGCGAATCAGACGCATCCGCTCATTGACGCCAGCGACGGGTACATCACGCCACTCATTGCTGCGTGCAAAGCGGGACAGATCGACATCGCTCGCCTCTTGCTCACGAGCGGCGCAAACGTGAACAGAGAGGGTGGCTTCTGTGGCACGCCGCTCTGCGTTGCGGCTGACTACGGTCACATCGAGATCGTGCGCCTTCTTCTCGAGCACGACGCAGAGATCCGTGACGGCGACTGGGAAGGCGCCACGCCGCTCATCGCTGCGTGCTACAAGGGTCACATCGACATCGCGCGCCTGCTTCTCGAGAACGGCGCGAGTGTGAAACAAACAGACTACGACGGGTACACGCCGCTCTATCATGCGAGCCTACACAACCAAGTCGAGATCGTCCAACTTCTCATCGAGCACAACGCCGATGTGAACAGTGAGACGGAATTCGGCAGCACGCCGTTTTTCGTTGCCTGTCGATCCGGCCACAGCGAGGTTGCGCGCATCTTGTTCGAACACGGCGCAGACATCACCGTGACAGAGTACAACGGCGCAACGCCGCTCCACATCGCGTCCGAGGCCGGTCATCTTGACATCGTGCAGAACCTTCTCCAGTGCGGCGC